>OX596217.1:10693702-10930051 GCA_951394215.1 Glyphodes perspectalis
TTAGATTTAACGAGTCTGGTAGTCACACTGAAACGACTGCCTATGTAACTTTTGACTATCTGGCAAACAAATTGAATCATAATAATATAGCTTTATAGCAATTAATTTATTAGCATTTCACTACCACCGTTCTCATTGCAACCTCAACATTTCCAGATATACCAATACACGCTAAACAGCACAGACAACACCAGCCACTCGGTGGCTAAAAGCACTGTATCCATCAAGCCGCCGTCGGTGAAGCCGCTTCTGAAGCTGTCATCCCCGTTGGGGGTGTGCGCGGGCCGCTCGCACGCCGTCGCGTGGAACCAGCACGCGCTGTACACGTGGGGCCTCAACCAGGGGCAGATGGGGCACCCGCAGGAAGATAAAGTCGTGCCGGCGCCTAAGAGGGTGAGTAGCGATACGTCTGTCATTGCCAACATTTTCAAAATTAGAATATCTCTAAGGACGCAACATCGGTCAAATTGCCGTCTGTGCAGCCGCTTCTGAAGCTGGTAAAGACTTGACTTATGCGCTGAAGAAAGTGAGAAGCAATACGCCACTTCCAATATTTTTAGGTATACCAAAACATAAACAACACAGAAAACATAAGCGACCGTCAAGAGAACAGCTGCTTCTGAAAGTGTGCCCCCCGTTCCATTATGCCCCCCCGTTGGGATGTGGCTATGTTTTCCGTATTTCGCATATGGGGTTTTAGCTATGTGATGTAGCTAGCCACTTGTCACTACTTTTCCACAATTTTCCATCTAACCCAGCCCATTGTCCGATGTTGGTCTGGGACTTGAAAGGAATGTGCCAACTGTGGTGAATGGAACGTGCCAACTGTGAATCTTGCCTAGCATGTCGTAAAAGACGACTAATGTTATATCGGGTTTAGTTATGTGATTGTGTAGGCGACAAGCTAGGCACTTGTCACTACTTTTTCACAATTTTACATCTAACCTAGTCCAGCCTAGTTTTGTTTTTGGCTGAATGAGGAAAGGGGATTTGACTCTGCCTACCCCTTCGGGGATTATGGCCGTGATATTATATTTTTCGTTTACATTATTCAGAACTAGTCCAGAATCAGTGAGTTCATTTCAACCCCGTAGCTCGAAAACCTTGTTACTGCTGTCATGTCGGATTGCCATCTCACCGGATTATGAGAGTGAAGGAACAGAGATATCCGCTGCGTAGTCAGCTAATCCTCGAAACCAACAAGACCCATCAAGTCATCCACCCGCCCGTCAGTTCTCAAATACTATAGATGACTGGCCCGTTGGTCGAGTGGTCAGAGACCCTGGCCACGAAATCAAGGGTCGCGGGTTCGAATGCCGCTAGGGCCAAATGTTTCGTGTGATGAACATGGACATTTGTACTCGAGTCATGGATGTTTATAAGCGTATTTAAGTATGTCTATCCGTTCGCATAGTATCCATAGCTCAAGCATAAGCTTAGTTTAAAACTAGGGAATTGGTGTGTCAGTCTGATATGGGATTTCTCGTTTAAAGGAGAAGGGGGTCAAGGAAATAACCTAACCCCCTTCTAGGAGGTTGATCATCTAAGTATCACAAGTTCTAACTCATTACAGGTCCCGCTAGCCACTAACAACAAGGACCAGGTGAGACTGCAGCTGGTGGCGGCCGGGGACGCGGCCACTGTCCTCACCACTAGTCGGGGTGACGTCTACCTGTTGCACAAGTACATCTGTAAGAAGATCGCCATCAAGTGAGTTGCCGAAGTGCAAGTGTCAAATGCCGATTCGTTAAAGATACATATCGTATCCATATTCGCGGATACGTATGACAATCCAGCAGAGCTCTGTTGTGAATATAGCTACAGTGAATGTTTTTTTACATTAGGCTGGTTTACAGTCACGCTTACCGGCGCCTATCCAACCTCCCGGCCGTACTTGTAAGCCGCACTCGCTCGCTGGCGGACTCGCTAGGCTTCCCGAATGGGTCTGACCGCGCCGAGGGTGCGCTGGATTAGCGCGAGGGGGGACTCTGACAAAAAGGGACCCCAACCACTCGGTACCAGAATGATACTGAAGAAGAAGCCCGGGCAATGAGTGTCAACTCCAGGCCCGAAATCGCCCGTAAAAAGGTGAAGAACCACGACGCTTACGCCGCCGGGTGGTCAGGGACGCGGACCACCAGCTAGATGTTGCTTTGTACCGTTTTATAGTGAAAAACTGCCCGCGCTTACCAGCCGCGCTGATTACAATACAAACACGGTCTTTCAAGACGCGGTTCCGACCCGCGCGGGCGCAGTGTGACTCTGAAACCAGCTTTAAGATGTGGAAGTTACGTTCCTGACATTTAGTCGGTATACTCAGTAGTGAAACACTACCTCGGCTTGGCGACCAAAGTTCAACTATGTAACAGTCTCGGTTTATTGTATATTGGATTATATTTTTAGTGGCGAGAATAGCTGATCGCCTCCCAGAAACGTTAGGCGTTTATCCGATTGGGATAAACGCCATCTGTTGACACGATTAGCGGAACTTTAATCTTGTAACTTAGCTTCTCGGATGCGGCAAGTAACCTTAAGTTACCGCCCGTATCTGCGGCAACATGGTACGAATTTTGAGAGCGCTAAGCAATGCCACTTTTTTATTGAATTTTGAGATTCACTTAATGAATGACATCTCTAAGAAAAGTTCATTCGTTCGATAATAAATATTATAAAATAATTTGAGACTTTATGGCAATGCATGTAGTTTCAAAATCGATTATCGCGAGTCTCGTGAGCACTGAAATTACAAATAGAACACTGATGCGTGCTTCCGCATCCGATAGGTTTGTAGACATCTATAGATGATATTGCCACACATTTTTTTTATTGGTCTTTCTTTGTCATTGGCTTGTTTAAAGTCCGTACACATTTCTATAAATAAATAAATAAATTCTCTAGACTGACACACCAATTCCCTAGTCCCAAACTAAGCTTATGCTTGTGCTATGGACACTAGGTGAACGGATAGACATACTTATATACGTTTATAAACATCCATGACTCGAGTACAAATGCCTATGTTCATCACACGAAACATTTGCCTCCCTAGCGGGATTCGAACCCGCGACTCTCGGTTTCGTGGCCAGGGTCTCTGACCACTTGACCATCGAGCCAGTCTAAAGGAGAACTATTGGTCATATGGAGCAGTCATCAATGTCACCTGTCACATTACCGTCCCCAGACAGATCAACCTGCGGCAAGTGTGCGTGGACGCGCGCGTCAGCGAGCAGGGCGCGTACTCGCGCGTGACGGTGCTGCTGCTGACCAACGTGGGACAACTGCACGTCTGGCAAGACACCAGCAACCGTCTCACCAGGTACGATGCTTATTAGTGACGTATAAGCCTTGATATGTTGTCGCAGAATTCTTACAATGTAAAAGACGTACAGTCAATATGTAAGCGTTGTCACTTCTTCAAAAATATTTAAACTTCTACCATTCTAGTGAACAACAATTTCTGCTAAATCACCTAACCATCAAACTGTGTCAAAACTAGGTAAACATTTGTTTCAGATTCATGGCATGGAGTGGTAGAAGTTTTTAAAAATGTGACAATCTTTACTAATATTATAAAAAAACAAGATTTGTATTTTTGTGTGTGTGTATGTAATGAATAAACTCAAAAACTACTGCGCCGATTTAAAAAAATATTTCACCATTGGAAAGCTACATTATCGGGAAGTAACATAGGCTATATTTTATCTCCATATTCCTACAGGAAAGGGAACTACGCGTGTGAAACTGCGGGGCGCTGCTAGTGTATAAATGTTATTGCTCGTGACTGTACGCACTTGGACCGCGTTTACCCTACTCTCATAGTCCTTATGCCATACTCCCATACATTAACCATACTTAGGAATGTTCCCTTGTTATTTATATTCCTATTCCGTTTAGATCCATAAGAGAACGATGTGGAGTGAAAGAAGATGTAGTGACTAAGATTGAAAAAGGCATGCTTGGATGGTTAGGGCATGTTGAAAGAATGGATGAAAGAAGATTGACGAAAGGGATATATAAGGCAAGTGTAAATGGAGCCATTGGGAGGGGAAGACCTAGACGGACTTTCCATGACCAGATTGGTAATGTATTAACAAAAGGTCAGGTAAACAGCACCCTTAACCGACGAGCGTGTATGAAAAGACTTATGAATGTAGAAGAAGCGAAAGGTGTATGTCAGGATCGTAGCAAATGGAAGTACGTGATCTCTGCCTACCCCCATGGGAAAAAGGCGTGACATTATGTATGTATGTGTATGTTTAGATGCGTGTTCGGGCTGAGCCACCAGACGGTGATCACGCACGTGGCGCTGACGCAGCAGACGATGTACTGCACCACCAGCTACGGCGAGGCTTTCGTCGGCGTCATCTCCCACAAACCGCAGCCTACGCAGCCACAGCCCGTCAAGAAGGTAATCTCAATAAAAATATATATATTATACGTGTGACTGTAAATATTAATTAAGAAAAAAATATTTTCTCTCCTAGTAGTACATAGTATAGTATATAGCCTTTTACGACATGCTAGGCAAGAACCACAGTTGGTACATTCTTTTTATGATTCTTTTTATAAGGAAAATTGTGAAAAAATCGTGACTAGTGGCTACCTTGTTATTTGTTTACATATTAAAAATATTATTATTGTTCTTATGAAGATCATATGGCAATCGTCTTAATGTAATACCAGACTCGCTTTTTGCAATAAGGGTTTCCAAAAATTAAAAACCAGAAGGCGCGAGGGAAACTCGCGGTCTTATCACTGTCACTATTGGCTCTTTGTTGACAGCATTCTTCATAATGTGACACGTATGTCAGTTTGTTCTGACAACTAACCAATGGGGAGGGTGACAAGACCGCACGTCACGTCTGCGTCAAGTCAGTTACGCCACCTTTTGGATGTTTTAATTCAAAAAACCCTCATTGATTGTTCGTGTTCTTCCCTTAAAGGAGAAAGAGCGGGACAACAACAAGTCGGCCCTGGTGAAGTTCCTTGAGAAGGACGACTGCACACACGTCACTATCTCGAAGATCGCGAACATTCACCGCGCGGTCTCCATAGCTGTGGACCCCGAGGGACTCAACTTCGCCTGTCTTCAGGTCTAGTGACGTAATACATTAATCCTGACACTATTAACACACCAGTAGGAGTTCGAATACCACTAGTAATGTAGGTTAATATAACTTCAAAATTATTTTACTCTATGGGATTAGTCTGTATTATCATTATTTTATAAATTACTAGCAGCGCCCCGCGATTGCACCCGCGCAGTTTTCGTTCGCCTGAGAATTCGGGGATAAAATATAGCCTATGTTACTCGCTTATAAAGTAGCTTTCTATTGGTGAAAGAACTTTTTAAATCAGTCAAGTAGTTTCGGAGCTTATTCAATGCAAACAAACAAATCAATCATCTTTCCTCTTGATGATATTGATATAATGAAATCACTTACATCTGTCATCATTTCTGTTCTTTAATTTTTCTATTCCATTCCATCTGACTATTATACTATTCAATACAGAGCAACTAAAATTACTTTTACAAATTATTTTTATCATTCCCGAACTACAAACTGAGCACATAATCATGGATTATAGAGAAAGTTATGTACTTAAAAACGTTACCGTATTAATGATAGCAATAATTACTTTTTCTATCAGATAAAACCAACATGCGGGCTCAAATCATTACCGGAGCTGTCTCCGTCCGGCCTGTCAAAGCATATGGAATCTCTTTTGGAATCTGCTTCGGATGATGATCTACTACACGATGTTATATTTAAGGTAAGTCAAATTTAAAAAATAAGATACATGATATTTCATAAAGCAGTCTTATTAGTAATTTAAAGAGTAAAACTTAAATAACTAACAAAACGTTAACCATTGATAGGATATTCATCTCACGGCTTGCCAAGATATAGCGCGTACTCAACTTGTCTTGAATCATTTTCTCCCACGTACAGACGTAGGGCGCGAGTTGAATGCAGAGCTCAGGTATGTCTTGTCTCAGGCCCCGACTGCATTCAATTCGCGTGCTATCTTTATTTTTTATTTTTTTAAAAACTCCGAAGTAAGTAGCTTAAGCACTTATGTTACGGATATCAGAAACAACAGTGGTATTACAAATCATCATCATCATCATCATCATCATCAGCCTGTTGCAGTCCACTGCTGGACATAGGCCTCTCCAAATGTTCGCCACTCTGATCTATTTTCGGCTACTCTCATCCAGCTCCTGCCAGCCGTCTTGCGCAAATCGTCACTCCACCTGGCCTGAGGGCGTCCTACACTACGTTTTCCGAGGCGCGGTCTCCACTCCAGAACTCGTTTACCCCAACGGTTGTCGGCTCTGCGGCTGATATGGCCAGCCCACTGCCACTTCAGCTTGCTAATCCTGTGAGCTATGTCGATAACTTTGGTTCTCTGCCGGATCACCTCATTGCGGATTCGATCCCTGAGAGAAACGCCGAGCATAGCTCTTTCCATAGCCCGCTGAGTGACTTTAAATCTGTGAACCAGTCGTGCCGTCAGTGTCCAGGTCTCGGTTCCGTATGTCATAACAGGTAGGACGCACTGATTGAAGACTTTCGTCTTTAGGCACTGTGGGATGGACGATGAGAAGACTCGACGTAGTTTTCCAAACGCTGCCCAACCCAACTGAACCCTTCTATTCACCTCGTCCTCTAAGTTGTTTCGACCCAACTGCAATGTGTGCCCGAGGTACACATATTTTTGAACAACTTCGAGGACGGTGCCGTGAACCGCAATCGGTTCCGGTAGAACATGTTCATTGAACATGACCTTGGTTTTATCCAAGTTCATCCGAAGGCCGATGCGTACAGAAGAGTCAGCTAGGTCATTCAACATCTGTTGTATGTCCTGCAGCGTCTCTGCCATTATGACGATGTCATCTGCAAATCGCAAGTGCGAGATGTGTTCACCATTTATGTTGATGCCACGTCCTGTCCAGTTCAGCGTCTTGAACATATCCTCCATTGCATTTATGAACAATTTCGGGGAGATGACGTCCCCTTGTCTCACTCCTCGATGCAATGGTATAGGCCTTGTTTGCTGATTTTGTACTTGGACGGACATATTGGCGGCTTCGTAGAGACATCTCATCACTTGGATGTATCGCCAATCGACTTGGCATCGCTGCAGAGAGTCCAAAACAGACCAGATTTCAACCGAGTCAAAGGCCTTCTCATAGTCCACGAATGCTAGACACAGGGGCTGATTGTACTCTTCGGTCTTCTGTATAATCTGCCGCACTGTGTGGATGTGGTCTATAGTGCCGTATCCGCTCCGAAATCCAGCCTGTTCCGGCGGTTGAAACTCGTCGAATCTTCGCGCAAGACGGTTCGTGATCACTCTTGAAAACAGCTTATAGACATGGCTTAGAAGGGAAATGGGTCGATAGTTCTTCAATAGGGTTTTGTCCCCTTTTTTGAAGAACAGGACGACCACACTCCTACTCCACGCTTCCGGAGTTCTTCCTTCAAACAGGACAGCGTTAAAGAGCTTTTGGAGTTCCCTCAGTACGGGCTTACCTCCAGCCTTTAATAGCTCTGTTGTAACGCCGTCCGCTCCAGGGGCTTTTCCATTTTTAAGCTGTCCAAGAGCAATCCTGATTTCGCCAACGCTGACTTCCGGCAGGTCTTCAGTGAAATGGCGTGTTAATGTGGCTCTAGAGTCTTCATTTTCGGGTACAGGTCGAGATGTATGCGATGCATATAGTCGGGTATAGAAGTTTTCTACCTCCAAAAGGACCGCCGGTTTAGAGGCAACAACTTCTCCACTTGCTGTGGTCAGTTTCGTCAGGTGACTTCTCCCGAGAGATTGAACGAACACCTTAGACCCCGGTTTTGCTCAATAGCTCTTTCGATATCCAGAGTATTAGAGCGCCGAAGGTCGCGTCGCACAAGTTTATTGATCTCCCGGTTAAGAGCCCGTATGCCCAACGAAGTGGTAGGTGGGTCTTCACGTCGTTGCCTCATTAGCCTCAAGGTCTCTTCGGAAAGTTTTGACTTCTTACCTTTACGCCGCATGTTGCAAAATCTCGTACCTTCCTCCCTGAGTACCCGAACCACATTCTCAAGGTTCTGGTTAACGTCAGTTGTGGTTTCCACGGCAGCAAAACGGTTCTCCAGGTTCGACTGGAACGTTTCAGATCCCGCCATGGTTTGGAGCAAAGTAGGCCGGAGTCTAGACTTCATCAGACGGACACGTTCGGCTTTGAAATCGATATTCAGAGTGCCTCGGACAAGTCTGTGATCGCTGCCGGTGTTAAACCTGTTGATCACAGAGACATCTCTGAATATGTGCCGCCCGTCCGCCAGAATGAAGTCGATCTCGTTTTTGGTCATAGTGTTGGGGCTACGCCACGTCCATTTCCTTTGGGGCTGCTTTTTGAAGAATGAGTTCATTAAGAACAGCCCCTCTCGTTCGAGGAAGTTTACGAGCATCTGCCCCCTATGATTCCTGGCTCCAAATCCATGGGGTCCTACTACCGATTCATTGTGATTCTGTACTCCCACTTTGGCGTTGAAGTCTCCCATGACAACAGTGTATTGGGTCTTTATAGTGAAGTGGAGGGCCCTCGATATGTCATCGAACATTGCCTCCACTTCATCATCTGAGTGTGTCGAGGTCGGTGCGTACACTTGCACCACCTTGAGGCTGTACCTCTCGGTGAGCTTGATGATCAGGTACGCTACCCTGTTAGACACACTGGAAATTTCTACAACGCTGTCAAGGAGAGACTTATTGACCAGAAACCCGACGCCACCTTGGGATTGTTGGTCTCCCTCGCGAAAGTACATCAGGTGGCCCGACTCTAGGGTTATGGTGTCCTCCCCCTCTCTTCGGACTTCACTTAGCCCCAGAATGTGCCACCTAATCTTCCCAAGTTCCACCTCAAGTTGTGCCAGATGCGAGTCAAGCCGTAGAGTGCGTCCGTTGTACGTAGCAAGGGTCAGTTTGTGGTGGTGGCCTACCGTAGCCCGGAGATTCTTCGCACCCCCCGCCCCGCCGTTACCGTGGTCGCCACCATGACCAGGAATAGCGAGACTGCCGGGAACTGGGGGCCGTGGCCTTTGTGCTGTAGCCATTTGGAGGATTTGCCCATAATCGCCACGCTGGGCAGGCGGGTTGGCGATCGCAGAGCGTTGCTTTTGCCCGGTGACGCTGCTGCCCGTCATCGGCATGTGGTATTTGGCTACGCCAAGGGTTTGAATGGTTATACCGCCATCAGTCGGTTGCCAGAGCCTCGTTCGTTAGTCAGCAGGATGCTCCACGCGCAGGAGAGGTTGGCTTGGGGCGAGATGATGATGGTTCGCCCCCTTACACCCCTACATACCCCTATATTACAAATATATATTTAAATATTGGATATTAACACACAAACACAAGTATTCATCACACGAATATTTGTCCTGAGTGGGGATCGAACCCACAGCCCTTGGCGCATGGGGCAGGGTCACTACCGAATGCGCCATCGAGCTTGTCAATATCTGTACGTATGTACGTAATGAGCTTCATACCAAGATGTTACCTGCAAACTAAGATGTTCTAAAAGTGTTTAAGAAGGCACTCGTAAGGTCGACATGGTACTTGTGCCATTGCATATTATATGACCTGTTCAAATCAAGCAGGCTGTTTGACATCCCCAACACACACACACACTCACACACGCACACACGCACTCACTCACACACGCACACACACACGCGCACACACACACACACACACACACACACACGCACGCACACACGCACTCACTCACACACACACACACACACACACACGCACACACGCACATACGCACAAACGCACTCACTCACACACGCACACACGCACTCACGCACACACACACGCACACACGCACTCACTCACACACGCACTCACTCACACACGCACACACACACACACACACACACGCACACACACACACGCACACACTCACACGCACACACACACACACACACACACACACACACACACACACGCACGCACACACGCACTCACTCACACACACACACACACACACACACACACACACACGCACACACGCACATACGCACAAACGCACTCACTCTCACACGCACACACGCACACACGCACTCACGCACACACTCACACACGCATACACGCACGCACTCACACACGCACACACGCACACACGTACATACACACGCACACACACACACACACACACACACACACACACACACACACACACACACACGCACACACACACACACGCACACACACGCACACACGCACTCACACACACACACACACACATACACACACACACACACACACACACACACAACATCACGCCCATAATCCCCGAAGGGACAGCAGGTAAGGAGCCTTAACCACTTTCAGCCAAAAATAGTGCTGGGTTAGATGGAAAATTGTGAAAAAGTAGTGACAAGTGGCTAGCTTGTCGCCTACAAAATCACATACCCAAAACCCGATATACCATTAGTCGCCTTCTACGACATGCTAGGCAAGAAACACAGTTGGCACATTATTTTTAAGTCCCAGACCAACACGGGACAGACATCCTTAACGCTCTTGTTTGACTACTTAACTACACATTTTGCAATATTTTCACACTTGACTACTACCATCATACTTGTTTGACCCGTTTATTTATTTAAAAAAAAAACATCTATTCATAACACAAAATTCTAAATCAGTCAGATCATCAGTTACCCCTAAAGCGCGGTATAACCCGCGTCATCAAACTGAAACTACGAATTCCTTCCAGGTCGGCACAAAACTGTTCCCAGCGCACATTCTTATTGTAGCGTCGAGTAGCGAGTACCTGTACCAGCTGTATCAAGACCAGCTCCCCACTTGTAGGGAGAAGCCTACAGTCACCCTCGAGAATGTCCACCCTGAGGTCTTTGATAGGATTTTAAGGTACATAACATTTTCTTGTTGTGCTTGTGAATTGCTTACTTTTTTTTTTTTTTTATATATGTATATGAAATTTAAACCAACATATCTCCTCTATTTTAACTCGAAAAAGATAGAGGACTTTTGCGGCACCTTGAATTCTACTTATACTTTGCGGAATATAATACTGTGATACGTGGTTACTTAAAAAATGCATAGGCTTATTTTTTTAATAAATAATGTTTTCTTTATATATTTTTTTAATTCTAATGAATACTCTCTCTCGCACGCTGTCACTCTCTCTCTCTCTCTCTCTCTTTGTCTTTTCTATTTCTGTACTTATCAATGTTTCTTTTGCTACCAAACTATCTAACATATTTCTCCCCTGCTAGGTTCATGTACACAGGAACGTGTGACGTGGCCACGTTGGGCCCGTGCGGGCTGAAGCTGAGGCGGGAGGACCTGCCGGGCGCGGGGAAGAAGGAGAAGGAAGCTGTTGATGATGTTGATCTCGATTTGATTGGTGAGTAGCAATGATTTGGACAAAGATTTTTCGGTTGATGATGAAGAAGCTTTATGTTATTGAAGAAAAGTAAAAAATAATGACTTATTTATTATTAAAATTTTATCATATGTTATAGTATTTTGTCTTGGCGAAATAGCGAGATAAGCGCAGGTCTTTATGGCTTGCATTTAATATGAGTTTAACATATAAATGTGTTTTACACCGACTGAATATTACCGTTGAGTGCAGTATTACGATAAATATAATATAAATAAACTAGCTTTTGGCGCACACGCTACGCGTGTGCTTGCCAAAACCCAGCTCTGCGAGGCGGAGGGGGACGCTCCGGGCTTCGCCCTACGCGGAGCTCGGCCTTCGGCCTCGCGATACGCAGCTCGGCCTGCGGCCTCGCTTAGATTACGTGGCTGGGTTGGACCGTTCGCAATGGCGTTCTTATTCTTTTTTTGATGCCCTATGTTCCATCAAATGGGTCCTAAAGAACCAGGCCTCCGGCCTCGCATACGTGGTTTGAATTGCGGTCTTGCAAAATTACATAATTTATTTGGCCGCTCCGGGCTGCGCCCTACGCGGCGCTCCGCTTATGGCTTAGCAATATAATATCACTTATTGGGCCGCTCCGGGCTACGCCCTACGCGGCGCTCCGCCTAAGGATTTGCATAATAGCACAACTTAATTGGCCGCTCCGGGCTTCGCCCTACGCGGCGCTCCGCCTAAGGATTTGCATAATAACATAACTTAATTGGCCGATCCGGGCTTCACCCTACGCGGCGCTCCGCCTTTACATTCGCAAAATTACATCACTTGATTGGCCGCTCCGGGCTGCGCCCTACGCGGCGCTCCGCTTACGCATTCGCAATATAACATTACTTGTTTGGCCGCTCCGGGCTTCGCCCTACGCGGCGCTCCGCCTTTACATTCGTAATATAACATCACTTGTTTAGCCGCTCCGGGCTTCGCCCGACGCGGCGCTCCGCCTACGCATTCGCAATATAACTCCGCCTGTGACTTTGCAGAATCACATCATTTGTTTGGCCGCTCCGGGCTGCGCCCTACGCGGCGCTCCGCCTATGGATTTGCGGGATTGCATCATTTTTTTGGCCGCTTCGGGCTGCGCCCTACGCGGCGCTCCGCCTATGGATTTGCGGGATTGCATAATTTGTTTGGCCGCTTCGGGCTGCGCCCTACGCGGCGCTCCGCCTGTGGCTTCGCAATAATACATTAACTCTATGGCCGCTCCGGGCTTCGCCCTACGCGGCGCTCCGCCTATACATTAGCAAAATTACATCACTTGATTGGCCGCTCCGGGCTGCGCCCTACGCGGCGCTCCGCCTAGAACTTTGCGAAAATTAAGGCATAATAAATGTGCTCCACCTATGCTCACGCAAAGTTACATAGTCATTTTGTACGATAAAGACAGTACTGCAATACTATGCAATCGTTTCCCTATACAAATTCGTACAAACTTATCTTTGCGGTCGGCTCCAGTACAAAATGTATGGGAAAATCGAGTACCAACATGACATGGAGTTTTTAATTTTTTTCTTTTGACTGTTGATTTATTTTCCAAAATTAGATCAAAATGAAAATAAATGACCATTTCTGACAGATCCTTATACTTATTTTCTGGCAAAAGTTGTTATTACAAGTTTTTACATTTCGGGGTAAATCTCGAAAACTACCCCGAAAATTGGGAAAACATTTTAACCAGTCGATAGGTCTTATAGGGTTCTACAACAAAGGTCATTATCAAAATTTAGCTTTGCTAACTGCAACTGCCCCAAAAACCACTTTGAAAATTTTGAAAAATTCACATTTTTACAAAATGGCCGCCACTTGGTCCGCCATTTTGATTTTTTTGAAGCCAGTATTTTTAGGCATTTAACGTTATATTTTACATCGAACTGCATTTTTACTTTTTCCCTCCGACGTATAATGAGTCCTCCAGAGCCTCTGGAAGTAGACCATGCCTTCGGAATTCATCTCCCCGCCGCTCCGAGTGTTGCCATGCGAATGAGATAAAAATAGTCAAATGTCATTTTAATGGACCCGCCCTCTAGGAACCTGGCAATGAATTCATCGAAAAGTCGTTATTTCTACTTTCGACCTTTTTGGGCCATATCTCGAAAACTACCAAAAACTACCAAATTTTTTTTTACCTAGCAACACATCTTGATCAGACACACATCTGCCTAGTACATTGGAAAATGCTAAAGTGTCGCCATCTGCCCTAAAAATTGAAAATAAAATTTCGAAAAAGTAAAATTTTTACAAAATGGCCGCTAGCGCGTCCGCCATCTTGAATTTCCGGATGCCCATATTTTTCCCATATTCTGGGTCGTATACCCTACCAACCCACATTTTTCGTTTTTTCCTCCCGTGCGTCCTCGGACCCACAGAGAGTTTGGAAAATGACCATGTCGAAAAAATGTTTTTCTTCGCTGTCGCCAGTGTTGCCAGAATTTTTCAACAAAACTACCATAAGGCCATTGTGGGTCGGGGTTGCCATAAATCTGCATACTCGACTTTTCGCAAAACGTCAAAATTTCTTCCCTAGCATTTTCTACCATGGCTCAAAAACTACCATGAATTTGGTAGAAATTCAAACGCATGGCAATACTTGAATAAATTTTCTACCTCTGCCACATACAACGCAATTCTCTAATATGTTGCCATCCATGCGAAAAATCAAAAACAAATTTTTCGAAAATTTTAAGTTTTACAAAATGGCCGCCAGCGCGTCCGCCATCTTGAATTTTGTGATGCCCATATTTTTCCCTTATTCTGGATCGTATACCCCATCAACCCTCATTTTTGGTTTTTTCCTCCGACGCTTCCTCTGACCCACAGGGCTCCTAGAAGATGACAATGTCGAAAAAACGTTTTATACCGATAATTCCCAGGGTTGCCAGAATTTAAAAAAAAAACTACAAAAAGGCCCAAGCGGGTCGGGGCTGCCACAAAACTGCATATTTGATTTTTCAAAAATCCAAAATTTTTTTTTCCTACCATTTTCTCCCATGACCCGAAAACTACCATGAATTTGGTAAAAAATCCCATACATGGTAACACTCGAATAAATTCCCCACCATAGCCCTCCTACAAGCGATTCTCTAAAGTGTTGCCATCCACCCGAAAAACGCCTTCGAAAATTGCCAATTTTTTTCTCAGGATCAAATGCCCGCCAGCGCCACCGCCATCTTGAATTTCTATAATCTATGGTACGGGTCGTCGAGTCGACTATACTTGCAAGAATTTCCAAAAGAAAGTTTTCCACTGTCTATGCGCGTCTCTTTGGTACGACTGCGCAAAAATGACTCTAAAACGGATTTTCAAACCGCAATTACACCGCCGCCATCATGTTTTTTTGTCATTTTTTTTTTTTTCAGTCCCGACTCTCATATACGCTTCTAGTACATTTAAAACCGCCCCACCATCCCCTACATTTTTACCCCCCCGCGAGGCCATACTCGGCGGCCATCTTGAATTTAAAAAAAAAAACAAGAAAAAGCTGCGTTGATTAAAAATCTAAACCCACCCCCCATACATCGAAAAGTCCTAAACCCCCCCCCTTCACCCCCAAAAACAGCCCCGATCAGTCAGTGAGTGAGTGGTAATTTAGCTTTATATATATAGTAAGACTAGCTTTTGGCGCACACGCTACGCGTGTGCTTGCCAAAACCCAGCTCTGCGAGGCGGACGCTCCGGGCTTCGCCCTACGCGGAGCTCGGCCTTCGGCCTCGCGATGCGCAGCTCGGCCTGCGGCCTCGCTTAGATTACATAACTGGGTTGGACCGTTCGCAATGGCGTTCTTATTCTTTTTTTGATGCCCTATGTTCCATCAAATGGGTCCTAAAGAACCAGGCCTTCGGCCCGAAGGGCGCTCGGCCTCCGGCCTCGCGTACGTAGTTTAACCTGCGGTCTTGCAAAATTACATGATTTATTTGGCCGCTCCGGGCTGCGCCCTACGCGGCGCTCCGCTTATGGCTTCGCAATATAATATCACTTATTTGGCCGCTCCGGGCTTCGCCCTACGCGGCGCTCCGCCTGTGGCTTCGCAAAAACACATTAACTGTTTGGCCGCTCCGGGCTGCGCCCTACGCGGCGCTCCGCCTATGCATTCGCAATATAACATTACTTATTTGGCCGCTCCGGGCTGCGCCCTACGCGGCGCTCCGCCTACGCATTCGCAATATAACATTACTTCTTTGGCCGCTCCGGGCTTCGCCCTACGCGGCGCTCCGCCTGTGGCTTCGCAAAAATACATTAACTCTACGGCCGCTCCGGGCTTCGCCCTACGCGGCGCTCCGCCTATATATTGGCAAAATTACATCACTTGATTGGCCGCTCCGGGCTGCGCCCTACGCGGCGCTCCGCCTAGAGCTTTGCGAAAATTAAGGCATAATAAATGTGCTCCACCTATGCCCACGCAAAGTTACCTAAGCATTTTGTATGATAAACTTGTATTTGTATAGGGAAACGGTTGCATAGTATTGCGGTATTGTCAATACTATGCAACCGTTTCCCTATACAAATTCGTACAAACTTAAAATTACATAGTTTATTTGGACGCTCCGGGCTGCGCCCTACGCGGCGCTCCGCTTATGGCTTAGCAATATATTACTTATTGGGCCGCTCCGGGCTACGCCCTACGCGGCGCTCCGCCTAAGGATTTGCATAATAGCACAACTTAATTGGCCGCTTCGGGCTTCGCCCTACGCGGCGCTCCGCCTAAGGATTTGCATAATAACATAACTTAATTGGCCGCTCCGGGCTTCGCCCTACGCGGCGCTCCGCCTTTACATTCGCAAAATTACATCACTTGATTGGCCGCTCCGGGCTGCGCCCTACGCGGCGCTCCGCTTACGCATTCGCAATATAACATTACTTGTTTGGCCGCTCCGGGCTTCGCCCTACGCGGCGCTCCGCCTTTACATTCGCAAAATTACATCACTTGATTGGCCGCTCCGGGCTTCGCCCTACGCGGCGCTCCGCCTAGAACTTTGCGAAAATTAAGGCATAATAAATGTGCTCCACCTATGCCCACGCAAAGTTACATAGTCATTTGTATGATAAAGACAGTACCGCAATACTATGCAACCGTTTCCCTATACAAATTCGTACAAACTTATCTTTGCGGTCGGCTCCAGTACAAAATGTATGGGAAAATCGAGTACCAACATGACATGGAGTTTTCAATTTTTTTCTTTTGACTGTTGATTTATTGTCCAAAATTGGATCGAAATGGAAATAAATGGCCAATTTTGACAGATCCTCATACTTATTTTCTAGCAAAAGTCGTTATTTCGAGTTTTTACATTGCGGGGTAAATCTCCAAAATTACCCCGAAATTTAGGAAAAAAATTTAACCAGTCGATAGGTCTTATAAGGCTCTACAACAAAGGTCATTATCAAAATTTAGCTTTGCTAACTGAAACTGCCCCAAAAACCACTTTGAAAATTCTGAAAAATTCACATTTTTATAAAATGGCCGCCACTTGGTCCGCCATTTTGATTTTTTTGAAGCCAGTATTTTTTAAGCATTCTACGTTATATACCACATCGAACTGCATATTTACTTTTTCCCTCCGACGTATAACGAGTCCTCCAGAGCCTCTGGAAGTAGACCATGCCTTCGGAATTCACCTCCCCGCCGCTCCGAGTGTTGCCATGCGAATGAGATAAAAATAGTCAAATGTCATTTTTATAGACCCGCCCTCTAGGAACCTGGTAATGAATTTACCAAAAAGTCGTTATTTCTACTTTCGACCTTTTTGGGCCATATCTCGAAAACTACCAAAAACTACCAAATTTTTTTTTCACCTGGCAACACATCTTGACCAGACACACATCTGCCTAGTACATTAGAAAACGCTAAAGTGTCGCCATCTGACCGAAAAATTGAAAATAAAATTTCGAAAAAGTAAAATTTTCACAAAATGGCCGCTAGCGCGTCCGCCATCTTGAATTTCCGGATGCCCATATTTTTCCCATATTCTGGGTCGTATACCCCACCAACCCACATTTTTCGTTTTTTTCTCCCGTGCGTCCTCGGACCCAGAGAGAGTTTGGAAAATGACCATGTCGAAAAAATGTTTTGGTCCGCTGTCGCCAGTGTTGCCAGAATTTTTCAACAAAACTACCATGAGGCCATTGCGGGTCGGAGTTGCCATAAATCTGCATACTCGAATTTTCGCAAAACGTCAAAATTTCATCCCTACCATTTTCTACCATGGCTCGAAAACTACCATGAATTTGGTAGAAATTCAAACGCACGGCAACACTTGAATAAATTGTCTACCCCGATACAACGCGTTTCTCTAAAATGTTGCCATCCATACGAAAAATGAAAAACAAATTTTTCGAAAATTTTAAGTTTTACTAAGTTACCGCCAGCGCGTCCGCCATCTTGAATTTTGCAATGCCCATATTTTTCCCATATTCTGGATCGTATACCCCATCAACCCTCATTTTTCGTTTTTTCTTCTGACGCTTCCTCTGACCCACAGGGCTCCTAGAAGATGACAATGTCGAAAAAACGTTTTTTACCGATAATTCCCAGTGTTGCCAGAATTTCCCAAAAAAACTACCAAATGGCCCAAGCGGGTCAGGGTTGCCACAAAACTGCATACTCGATTTTTCGAAAATCAAAACAATTTTTTTCCTACCATTTTCTCCCATGGCCCGAAAACTACCATGAATTTGGTAGAAATCGTCACGCATGGTAACACTCGAATAAATTCCCTACCATAGCCTTCTTACAAGCGATTCTCTAAAGTGTTGCCATCCACCCGTAAAATTCCTTCGAAAAATGTAAAAAATTTTCTTGGGACAAAATGGCCGCCAGCGCCGCCGCCATATTGAATTTCTATAATCTATGGATGGGGTCGTAAAGTCGACTATACTCGCAACAAATGCCAGAAGAAAGTTTTCCACTGTCTATGCGCGTCCCTTCAGTACGACTGCGCAAAAATGACTCTAAAATTTTTTTTCAAACCGCAATCACACCGCCGCCATCTTGTTTTTTTGACATTTTATTTTTTTTCCATTTTTAACTCGCAAACATCCATCTTAAACAGTCGAGTCCGCCCCCCCATCCCCTACATTTTTTTCCCCCCGCGAGGCCATACTCGGCGGCCATCTTGAATTTTAAAAAAAAAACAACAAAAAGCTGCGTTGATTAAAAATCTAAACCCACCCCCCATACATCAAAAAGTCCTAAACGCTCCCCTTCACCCCCAAAAACACCCCCGATCAGTGAGTGAGTGAGTGGTAATTTAGCTTTATGTATATAGTAAGATATCTGACGACATCACATACATTGATATAACTCAGATGTAAGTAGCTTAAGTGTTACGGATATCGGAATCAACACTGGTATTACAAATATATACTTAAATATTGGTTATGAACACCCAGACACAGAACAAACACAAGTATTCATCACACGAATATTTGCCCCGGGTGGGAATCGAACCAACCACTCTTGGCGCATGGGCCAGTGTCACTACCGAACGCGCCATCGAGCCTGTCAAAACGATTATGGGTAGAATCGGTCCGAATCGGTGTTATCTAATATTTTTGTATTTTGACTATTCATAAGTGTTTTTTCGAAGCCTATATTAATAAAGGTGTTATGAATTTGAAAATTTGCATTTATGTTTTGTACAGAAAACGCGTCGGAAGTCTCAGCGTTCGAGGTTTACAAACTGAACGACAAGCCGCGCAAGGGCGGCCGCCGGCGCAGCGGCGCCACGCCGCCGCGCCACCCGCACTGCGACCCCGTCAAGCTGGTGCAGGCCGCCGCCAAGCGCCTGCAGGTCAAGGCGCTGCACAAGCTGCTCGACAAGTTCTAGTGAGTGTTGACGACCAACGAACGACGAACCGCGTTCGAGGTAGTTTTGCCGCTCGATAGTCGACTATGATAGTCTATCGATAGACTATCGATATACCCTGTGAGTAGCAATACTATCGATACACAGCAATACTATCGATAGTATCGATACTATCGAAGCTCAATATCGAATGCACTATCGATTGTATCGATACTATCGATAGTTTTATCCTATCGACAGTGAACTTTTTCTCAATAGTATTTGCTAATACAATAATTGTCTAGTGGATGACAAAAAAACGACCGCGCAAACATATCGATACTATCGATAGTATTGCAGGATACTGATATGATTTTACCAAACTGAGCTATCGATACTATCTATAGTATCGATACTATCGATAGACCTATCGATATTATATATGATTTCTGAGGTCAACTAACACTAGTTCGAGGCGTACAAGCAGAGCTAGGGCGGCCGCCGGACTCATCCTGTTAATAGTATCAAACGACATATCTAATTAGGGTTTTTTGAATTAAAACATACAAAAGATGGCGTAACTGTGACTTGCGGTCTTGTCACCCTCCTCATTGGTTAGTTGTCAGACCAAACTGACGTGCTGTCAACAAGGAGTCAATAGTGATTGTGATAAGACCACGAGCCTCTCTCGTGCCATCTGGCGGTTTTTGTATTTTTGAAAACCCTCATTGGCTCCAACTAAAGTGACTAATAACACCAGCCTATCATATCAATGCTTCCAATAAAAAAATGTTAATAGCGCCCATCGGAAATGACAATGAATAAATAAATAAATTCTCCAGACTGACACCTATTCCCTAGTTCCAAACTAAGCTTATGCTTGTGCTATGGATACTAGGTGAACGGATAGACATACTTAAATACGTTTATACACATCCATGATTATGTCCATTCGAACCCGCGACCCTTGTTTCGTGGCCAGAGTCTCTAACCACTCGACCAACGCAACAATGTCAATGTTACCATGTCTGGGCAGTCTCATACATTTAAGATTTCGTATAGACTTGACACAGACAGATGTCGCTACAGGCATCATTTAGACTGATTGAGAGATAAAACCGAATAAAAACGTTATTAATTCATTTTTAAATAATGTTTTTTTTCATAAAATAAGTTATTTACGTAATTTCTTAGATAATTTATTAAATATAAGTAAAAAACATTAATATAAAATATTTTCTTCAGAAGCAAACACAAATAATGTGTGTTTTAAAACCATGAATTTTACACAGATGGCGTATTATTACTAAGAAACAACTTACCTGTGCTTGTAGCGGCATCTTGTATTATTCCTGACAAACCGACTAAACTTTGCTGTAGTTCCAATTACTCACCTGTTCTTGCGCGAGTTATAGCAGTAACTTTTTAAGTATGGGCAGTGACCCTCTGTTGTACGTAGTATATTATTACTCGGTGATGTTACTAGCCGACAATGTTAGAAACACGATCCAATGTCAATATCACCAGTGATGACGTCAAAGCACTTACCAAAAACCCCAATGACAGAATCTTAAGATTTTCGCTTTGTTACTTGATGCCTCTTTCATAGGTACAAGACTAAACGAACCTTCATCTTGCAGCTACCACGACGGCACAATCCACCTGAAGGACTCCGCGACGCACGCCAAGAACCCGCCGCAGACATGGGACAGGGAAGGGTTCCCGTCCCTGGTGGACACGCACGTCTGCACGAAGGACGGGGTCCTCATCCCCGCGCACAGGTGTGTGCTGGCCGCGCGCCTGGAATACTTCCAGGGGATGTTCATGCACTCCTGGACAGAGGTATGAAACACTTGTGATTGGTAGGTTATCTGTAGATTGTATCTGTAGTAGGAAAGGGTAATTTCGGGAAAAAGGGACATTTTGGGAAAAAGAATTTTGACCCCAGGATTTCATATGAGACATTATGAACCTAAACGTTTTTTTGATATGGGGGATTCTGGTCTGCTTCGGTAGAAGTAGAACAGGATATGTCCCACTTACATGGACTACATGGTACCCCCTGTTAGCCAAGAGTTACTTTTCAATCATACTTAGTTTTAAAGTGTCCTAATTTGAAACCATTTAAAACGAAAATAAACCGATTACTTACTTCTACATAAACAGCTGAAATGTCGGAGCCTGTATGTTTAAAAACAATATGATTTTAGAGAAGTTAAGCAGATTAATTCGAAGATAATAGATTTGTTTATTTCCTAAAATTACCCCAAAAATAACCATTAAATCCCCTAATATAAATTGATCCTATAGGCCAGTGGTTCTCAACCAGTGGTCCGCAAGACTTATCATTTGGTCCGCTGGAGACCTAACATTTTATTAGTTTTAAATGAGAAAAATAGGTTATTTTAAAATTAAAACAGTTCATTTTCGACCTAATCTCTGAGTCTCTGATAAAAATAATGAAATCAAAGTGGTCCAAGATTGGAAAACATGCTAATTAAGATTTTTCTGTTTTTTTTTATAGATGCATATATGTATATATGTTGCTTTTAATAATATCTAAAATTATTTAACTTACAACATTAAAAATCCATCCATGTTCTTGTTGCGCAATTAATAGCTTAGCCCTTTTATCTCCTCGAGTAAACAAATAATATCGTCGGAAAATAGTTATACCTATAATATAAAATATCTGTACGTACTTTATAAATGTTTAACCAAAATAACGTTATCTTATAGCATGAGTGGCAACAACATTTTTACAAGACACAATACAATCAATGATTAATGTCTAATGACATTATCTAATTACATTTCATGTTCAAATGTGAAACAAAAATCTTGTATAAATAGACTTATTATTAATATTTAATTTATTTATCCCATGTTGGTCTGGGACTAAAAAAGAATGTGCCAACTGTGGCTCTTGTCTAGCATGTCGTAAAAGGCGACTTATGTTATATGGGGTTTTGGGTTATGTGATTGTGTAGGCGACGAGCTAGCCACTTTTTCACAATTTTCCACTCAACCCAGCCCAATTTTGTTTTTGGCTGAATGTGGTTAAAGGCCTGCTGCCCCATTGACTAAGCCCCTTCGGAGATTATGGGCGTGATGTTATGTATGTATTTAATTTATATTTTTAAATGTAAATAAATATAAAAAAAATATATGCACTTTAAGCTTTCCATCTAACACAGTTTTATTTTTTTAACTCAATGCGGTTAAGGGGGCTATCTGCCCCTTGACTCTGCCTACCCTTTTTGGTATTACGGGCGTGAGGATATGTATGTATATTCACTTTTTAATTATTTTGTGCATCAATATGGGGTTTTGGATATGTGATTGTGTAGGCGACGACCTAGCCACTTGTCACTTCTTTTATTTTATTACTACTTTTGATTTTCCATCTAACCCAGCTCAATTTTAATGGCTGAATGAGGTAAAGCTGACCCTTTGACTTTCGGGGATACCGGACGTGATGATATGTACTTTGGCATTCATATTAGTAATAATTCCATAACAGTAGCATTCATTTTGTGGAGCGCAGTTAATGAAATACTCGGATTTGTTCCGAGGATTATTGATTTCCTATTTACGTGTTATATACTACCTAAAATTTATCCATGAGCTTAGAAAAATTATGAAAACTCCGGAGGAGTAACATAAATATTACTTATCATTGTGATATGATAACGTCAACAGACGAGTAGTTAGTTTTTAAATATCATTATAATTACCAAAACGCCATAAATTTTGATTACCGAATAACGGCACCCGATAGCACATCTTTTGTTTAACACTTGTATGAATAATAATACTGTAGACAATACCTTTCATTGATTAAAAGGTCAGTGGTAGCTCAATAGTAAGCGCCTCATATATACGAAGGGTGCTTGCTCAAACCTGGATGTACCTCTGGATTATTACCGAATTTCTTGCCGGATTCTTCTTGGTAGATGTAACAAATCCGAACAAGTGGTAGAATCATATCTCTTTAACTGATTTTGACGATTTATAAGTGTTTGAATTTGAAACCTATATAAATAAAGAATATTTTGACTTTGACTTTGACTTTAAACTACATATTAACGTATTTACATGGGTGTACGTAAGGGGGGGGCTGCTCTATCCTGGAACTCGTGTGCCAAGTCTATTTACTATAAGAACCTATCAATAATATTTTATGCATCATTAAAAATAGTGTCAAGTAGCTAGCTCGTCGCCTCAAAATCACATACCCAAAACCTAATAAACCATTTATCGCCTTTTACGACATTCTAGATAAGGAACACTATTGACGCGTTCTTTTGAAGTACCAGACTAACATGAGGCAATCAATAAAAAATAAAAGAACATTTTAAATAAAGCACCAAAATTAAGTACACAATGAAAACTATTTTAAACAAAGAAGGAAATATTCCACTACCTTGTTTCATAAAAAAAATTAAAACTTAGAAAACACTTGACAAATAATTTTTGTTAATGTTTTCTTGTTCATAAACTGTGGATTACTTTGCTACTATAATCTAGACAAAAATAAATAAAATTAATGTATCTCCTGACAAGTTAGATGTCGGTTTTGAAAAGCCAAACGTACCGTGAATACTTTTATCTATAAATATATTATTGGCGACATAATCCCGGTAATCCACTGATAAAAATAAACAATGGCGACGCTAGGAAACGTTCTCTAAGCGTGGATAAGGAACTTTGTATTGGTTTATAAAATGATAATCGGTGGCTTTTTAACTAAATTGCGTCTAGTTCAGATAAAATGTTTTAGAATTTGGGAATATATTAGGTTTTCAAGGTTAGAGTCAAGATAATCTTTAACTAAGAATAAAGGTATCTTTTCCATTCTGCGGTTTGTTTATAGTGTATTTAAATATTGATTAAAATTTACAATTATATTATCGTACTTACTACGTTAATACACGGATGAGTTTTACTTTCAGTTTATATAAATAAAGATTGTTTCATTTCGTACCTATGTTATATAGATACATACCTATGTATCTATATAATACATAACATACCTATGTTATGTATTATTTTGAATTAAAATAAATAAATAAATGTATCTACGAAATGAATCTAGCTAAAATTTAGACTTTTAACTGATAGGTATTCAGGTCTGATTTGTTAATGGACTATTGAAAATTAACAGTCCCGTTTGAACCTAACTGGAACGTTAAAATGTTTCTTGAAAAAATAATAAATAAATAAATATCAGACTACATCACATACATTGATCTGACTCTGAGGTAAGTAGCTTAAGCACTTGTGTTACGGATATCAGAATCAACAGTGGTATTACAAATATATACTTAAATATTGGATATTAACACCCAGACACAGAACTTACACAAGTATTCATCACACGAATGTTTGTCCTGGGTGGGGATCGAACCCACAACTCTTGACGCATAGGGCAGGGTCACTACCGAATGCGCCATTGAGCTTGTCGCAATTCAAGACCATCAGAATATTTAACCTAAGTATTTGTTGCAGAGCAAGGAACTATCTAAGGTGAAGTTGCCAATCAACCACGGTATCCTGCTGCCCGTCATCAACTTCCTGTACACGGACCAGTGCCCAGAGGTGGAGGCCTCTGACAGCATCGACTTCATTTGCAGGTTTGTTAGCGTTGCACCTTGCCGTGAATGGCCTGCTGGGACCCTCTCGGCGAGCTATTCAGTTGTATTGTTGTTTTATCCTCCTCATCTTACCATTAACGTAGAAGTATTGGTGATTGGTAACCATGATCCAAAATTTGTCTGGTTCCCCTATCTACTAAGGGGTATGAAGGTCAGGTTGGCAGTCGCTTCAATGTAATTTCCATGCTCGTTAAATCCTGGATTATGCATGGTCTAAGCGGACCCCGTCTATGCAAGGGACATAACGCATACATAATAATAGGAAGATTATGATGATAATCTTGCCAATTAAGATAAAAATATTTACATGCAATCTAATTTACATACATACCATCATGCTTACAAGTCCCGAAGGGGTATGCAACATACTAATGCGATTGACACCCGCCGGACGGGAACAGCGCGGTACCTCTGGCTATACGGCAGCAGCAGCGGCAACATTCTACATGAACCACATGTAGCCAAAAATATAAATGAGTTGGGTTAGGTGAACAATTGTGAAAGAGTGGCAAGTACCTAGCCGCCTACTTAATCACAAGGTAAAACCATTGAGGAACGCCTTTACGACATTAAGGGAGGAACATAGTAACTAACTAACTAACTAAACTTCACGCCACTTCCCTATCGGGGTAGGCAGAGAGAACCGAACGCCATATGGCACGATCCTTACACACCTCACTCGCCTCTTCAACATTCATAATGCTTTTCATACAAGCTCTACGGTTTTTATGACTCCTAACATCACCTTCTTTTAATACACGACCAATCTGGTCGTGGTAGGTGAGCCTGGGCCTTCCGCGGCTCCTACATCCTTCCACTTTCGCATTGTATATCTGTTTAGTCAATCTTTCGTCATCCATTCTTTCCACATGTCCGAACCACCGGAGCATGCTTACCTTGACTCTTCTTACCTTGACTCCGACGCTGTCCTTCAGACCGACCGTAGGTACATTCTGTTTATGTCCCATATCATCATAAACAATTTTATATCAAATTCATGTTTCACATGTTGTGTCATAAATAACACGTGAGATATGCTATTGATTACATGCGATTAGTTTGGTGGCGTAGAGGTATAGGTATAGTCTTGGGTTCAATTTGAGATACATACATACATAGTAGCGGTGGTAGCTCAATGGTAAGAACACGCGCCTCATAACCGAAGAATGCGGGTTCAAACCCGGGCACGTACCTCTGGATTTTTCAAATCTATGTACGTATTTATACTACTAGCTCGACGGTGAGGGAAAACATCGTGATGAAACCTGCAAATTCAAAGAACTTTGAATTTGTAACCATGATCCAAAAATTGTCTGGTTCCCAATTGCGTTGCGTTCTCTTACGGACCTACCGCCGCTCGATTATCATTTCATCCTTTGCAACATCTTTTTTACAGCGTCCTCATAGTCGCCGACCAGCTGTTCATCACCCGTCTCCGAGAGATGTGCGAGATCGCGCTCTCCTTCCACCTCACCCTCCGGAACTGCGCAGAACTATGCCAGTTCGCGCACACCTACAATGCTGCTCAGCTCAAACAATGCTGCATGGAGTTCATATCGCTGAACCTCTGCAGTGTCCTCGAGAACAAATCTCTGGAACTGGTCGAGGATATTCTTCTCGACGATATTACAAATTACTACTGCAAGTTCAATCCTATCATGTCATCGAGAATTATTACGCCGTTCTGCAACGCCTCTACCGATGAAGTGATCGAAGAATTCGCCGTGAACTACCCCGTCAATTTGGAGTATACGGACGAGGATATGAAGAAAGACGAGACCTTAGTCGAGATGAGTAAGAAGGAGAAGAAAAAAGCCGCTAAGAAAATCGAGTACACGGAGAGTGAGAAAGCGAGAATGATGTATGAGTCCGTCAGTTCGGTTACAGGTCTGGACGTGTCTAATGACATTTCTGGTGATATAACGTTGTCGCTGAGCAACATTTCGAAGGAATCCGAAAAGGGAGCTCGCGATAAACAGGAGAAGTGGATAGCGGTGCCTTCGGCGCAGCAACAGAAGCAGCAGAAGGTCGTCCAGGCTAGGCTGAAGGCTGCTAGTGCCGCCCGCGACATCATGAACGAGGCACCACCAGAACAGTTCACGAAACTCTCGAAGAATAACTCCTTCAGTGCCATAGCTGGGTTCAACAGCCCAGAGAATAACGTTCCCACCACATCGCGCATGTCCATGTCGCCTATGGACTCCTCTATCGCGGAATTGGCCCGGAGCCCCCCCCAGGGTAGCATAGTTATAAATCACGTTGGCCCCAAACTGTCGCAGAAGCAGAGGAAGAAGATGGCAATACAGGGTAACGAAGTGCCCGCCATGCAGAATTTAACCGATTTCTTATCGAACAAGTTGAATGTTGAAACTACACCCGAGAAGCCGAAGAACCCGTGGAAAATATGCGAGCCCCCCAAGGCGAGCAGTCCTCACGCGAAAACAATAGAATTCAATCAAATTTTAACTGACCAGAAGAAACAGAAAGAAGATTTTTCCAGAATCATGACCAAACCGCTTATAATGACGCAGGTGAGATCAGGCGCCTTATAAACTGATTACTCTTTAAAGCTAATATGATACCCACGTCTACTAACATGATTGAATAAGTTTATCGCAACCACTTTACGACCATTGTTACTCCCAAACGAACAATTAAGTAATGCATTTGAAATTTATCATAAGATACAATACCAGAAATGGATTACGTCTTGAACTCTAGATCAGGTCCTAGTGTCGAATTGTTATAATATGCCCTAAAGTCGAATTACATTTAAGGATCTATCCCCAAGTATTATAAATGTTTCAACACTAGAAGCCACAACAAAAAAACCTAACAATATCGCGATTGCGCCACGTGTTGCGACTTAATGACAATACCATATACTAGATAGGTAATCCACATTAGGCTGATAGAACTCAAGCATTAATATGTCATCAATCATGATATATGGAAGTATTTATTTACTTTTGTCTTTTACAGTTGGAAGATAAAGCCATTGAAGAATTAGAGAAGTTTTACAACATTCACGAGATAGACGACGAACTTATCACGGTGAGGCGCATAGAGCTTCAAGTGTCTTCTCCGCAATGGATCCACACCGCCCCCAAGTGATAACTGTGCTATTTTATTGATACTATTTATCGACATGAACTATATATTTGTTGACGTGATCTTGTCAAATAAAGTATTTTCAAGATGATGTATATTTTTTATTAATACTTACTCAAATTTTTAAGGGAAAAAAAATTGTCCCATTTTTTTAATATGTTAATGTATTTTAATTTGCCTGAATTACGTTTCTAGTGTCATCAACACTGTAATAAATAATAAATAATATAAATGCAAGCTACTGGCCTCATGTACCAAAGAATAGTTGTAAAATAAATTTCAGTATTAATAATATTAAATAGGATGTTTTTAAATTACATTTTTTTTTTATAAATATCCGACGACACAACATACATTGATCTGGACTTCGAAGTAAGTAGCTTAAGCCAGGGCCGGATCTACCATATGGCTTTTTGGGCTTCAGCCCAGGGCCCCGTGGATTCAAGGTGCCCCCAGCTAAGTCAAGTCAAAGTCAAAAATAGACGATAATGCGAAAAACTACAAAATCTTATCAGCCCTGCGATTAATCGAACCTATTCAATTAATTAACTAAATCAAGTCTACATCTTATAATTTGAGTAATTAGGTGGGCCCCTAAGTAGTATAAGCCCAGGGCCCCCTAAACTCACGGTGCGGCCCTGGCTTAAGCACTTGTGTTACGAATATCAGAATCAACAGTGGTATAAACATTTCAAGCAGCTCTCTGAAGCCTAAAGAAATCTTGTTTACTCATTCAGCTCCCATATGTGGAATTAAAATTAAATATTTGAAAAGTACCTATTACACACAAAAACTATTGGATAAACAACTTTGGATTTGTAACCATGATCCTAAAAATTGTCTGGTTCCCCTATCTTAGGGTTATTTAGATTGGCGATCGCTTCAATGTAATTACCAGACTCACTAAATCCTACCATCATCTTCCTAGCGTTATGTCCCGTGCTTAGACGGGGTCCGCTTAGACCATGATCCAGGATTTAGCGAGTCTGGTAATTACATTGAAGCGACTGCCGATCTGACCTTCGTAACCCTAAGATAGGGGAACCAAACAATTTTTGGATCATGGTTACAAATCCAAAGTTGTTTGAATTTGTAGGTTTCATCACGATGTTTTCCCTCACTGTCGAGCTAGTGGTATAAATATGTACATAGATTTTTTAAAATCTAGAGGTACATGCCGTGGTTTGAACCCGCACTCCTCGGTTAAGAGGCGCGTGTCCTTACCATTGAGCTACCACCGCTCCCCACTCACTAAATCCTACCATGGTCTATAAATTAAATTCTCAAGACTAACACACCAATTTCCTAGTTTCAAACTAAGCTTATAAGCATAAGTTAGGTAAAATACTAGGTGAATAAATAGACATACTTAATTAAGTTTTTAAACATCTATGACTTGAGTACAAATGTCATGTTCATCACGCAAAACATTTGCCCCTATCAGGTTTCGTGGCCATGGCACTTATATGATAAATTAGTTGACCAGAGGGTAATTAGGAATCTAGTGATTTATGTGGGCTTTTACATGTTTTTAGGTACTTTGTTGATAATTATGTAGTGGTGTAATAAAAAAAAAATGGAGAATGTAATTTTTTTTTAAGTCAGTTAAAAATAGTGGAAATAGTAGAAATAAGTACCACACATTGGTGGTGGAATTTTGGAGGGCTTGAGCCCCTTACACACATTCACTGCCACTGCAATTAATGTTTTTTTAAATGCCACCTACATTTTAGCAAACGAATTTGAACTTATGAGTCGTCAACAATGCAATAAGATTTAAATGAACTCTCAAAGGCAAGTTGGTTTGAAGTTGCTCTTGAGAAAGTATTAAGCTGCCTGGACCCGTAGGCATTGATTTTATCTAACAAGTACATTGGCTAGGCTGAACAGTGAATGATTTTTGCCACAACATAATGTGGTGAACATTATAATGACATCAAAACATCTAGGTATACACTTAATAAAAATCTGGGACCTTCTAGGGGCAACTACTAACTAGGTTTATAGTAACAGTAACAACAAACAACATTAACTGACTGTAGGTTTATTAATTAAATACAAACTATACATAGCTAATTTAATGTCCTATTTACACATAATCCACATCACTTTTTCGGCGGAAATTGTTTCAAGAGTTGGTTTAATTGTCTATGAGTCAAATTCTTCTCACCAGGAACGAGGATACCCTTTTTACCCTGGTCCCTTTGGACTTTCATTTTTTGGTTATAATCGTTGTAACAAGTTTGGAAGGCAGATACCTCCTTCAAACATTCCTGCTGATCGAACTCACTTTTCTTAAAACAGGCGAACATTATCGCCATTTCTTGCATACAAGCAGCTTCCTTTAATCTATCTCCTTTGCCTGAAACGAATTTTCTTAGCTCCAATGGTAACAGCATTTGGAAAGGAACCGGCTCTCTTTGAGGCCTGCGTTTGTTGGTTCGGGTTGGTGCCGTAAATAAAATTGTGTTTAACCTCATTTTGAACTAGTTGTGGTTCAAAATTAATTTAGAATATATTTATTTTGTTATGATAGTCAAAAAAGTGAGGTTAATCAATTTGACAGATTACCAGACGGTCAGATGACAGATTTAATTTTGCCTCAAAAAAGGCAAAGGAATACATATTTATACAGTCTAGCTATTATTTGAAAAAATAATTTTGAAATATTTGCTGACACCTAGTATTTACATCATTAGTAATATTAAATAATTAGTACGTTATAGATATTTATCTTCATACCAAAAATTCCATACATACTACCTAGGCGGTGTAATAGCTTAATCTTCCGGGTCCATTGCGAAATAGAATCTAAAGTTTTGGTTTAAAAATTATTTTGCTTCAAAGTGATGATTATTCCTGTGCAAAGGCGAAATCGCTGATACCGCCTCTTTCGTTAAATGAAAAAACGATTGTTCGAGACATTATAATAATTACGAGGAAATTTAGCATGATTTAAATTTGAGCCCTGAGAAATGGCACTTTTATCTGGAAAAATATAAATCACAAAGACAGGGCCTTTAGACTAAATTCCATTTGGCAAAAACCCCGGGGATAAGCTAAGTTAGGCATTATACTTACATATGTTAAAACTTCCCACGATTTTGAATGGGATTTACTAGTATGATTTAAGAAGACCAAACATTTTATCTAACTGCCTTATCATGTTTCGATAAGTTATTGTAATAAACTTTTTAGGATTTAAGTAGATTTACGATTTTTTAAGATTACTTTAGTCGAATATATTGTTATATTGGATATTCCTCAATACTTTGTAATTTTCTCAATATGCATGCAATTGACAGTAGGTAGTAAGCTATGAAATGTGATATATCTACCTAAATAATAACAGGGCAACAAAATTCGGTAGCAGTTAGGGCAGTTGGGCCTATTGTCCTAATGGGCAGGTGAAGCTGCAATGTTCCTTATGTTTTACCAGAGCAACTCACACGAACCGCAGTGGCGTAGCTACTAGGGGTCGCAAACCGGTTTACCGGATCTCGAAAATACCGGAGTACTTACCGTACCAAATTTAGGGCTTATGAATACCGGTTTTAAAATTCATAAAAGCCGGGATTTTTTATATCTTTGAGATTAAAAGAAAACTTCTTCTTACTTATTTATATTACTAATTCTATGTGTACGGAACTTTATACCTATAAGTAATTAAATAATAATTTATCCTGAAATATGAACTTTCGTCATATAAAAAAGGGTATATACAAGGTATTGAAGTCAAGAAAACAAAAATTCCAATTACCTGATTAGAAATTATGATTATTATTCTTCGTTGAATTCGCTAGGAAGTTTTATCTTAAATTGATTAAGCAGGTCCACCTGGCAGAACCCACGCTCTTAAACCTGCGAGGTTCAAGTCTGGCAAGAAGCTATTTGCTCTTTGGAGCATGGAGCATCTTAATATTTCGGAAGCTAACCGGAACCTAGAAGTGCTAATTCGGCCTTAGGTTACATAGAATCAGGGAAATATATCCTTTCACCTTGTACAGTTGCTCAGTGACCATGGGCCAGGCTCCCTTAGAAAACTTTCCGGCCGAATACCCCGATATCTAAATAAACATAAGCTATCACAAATAGCGATGGCAATCTGAAAATCTGGTACCGGTAATCCGGCGAATCCGGCATCATTTAACATTTACCAGGACCGACCAATATAACGGATCTGTTGAAAGATTTTTTGGCATTTTGGCATTCGGTAGTGACCCTACACCATGCGCCAAAGAGTTGTGGTGTGGTGATGTTCTGTGTTTGGGTGTTAATATCCAATATTTAAGTATATACCTATTTGTAATAGGCACCACTGTTGATTCTGATATTCGTAACACAAGTGCATAAGCTACTACCTCGAAGTCAGATCAATGTATGTTTATCTATTTATTATTTGATAGCACATTATTTATGAGTCCCAGACTAACTTCGGACAAAAAAATATGTAGATATTAATATTACGATAATATTTACTAGCGAATAGTGGGTAGGTAATAAATATTTCGCCGCACTTAAACTCGTGCCAAACAAACGTCGTAACTATATTGATTTACAATCCGCTTATTATTATTTAAAATCATAGCTCACAAAAGCCTATCGGTAGCAAATTAACATACCTACTTGATCGGTTCATATCGCAATCTTTATTGCCCGATTTACAAGATATCAAAATATCAATTAGTTCGTGACAATACGGCAGTGTGCCATAAAATAGCAAATAAAGGTTGTTAACACGTTATCCAATTTCTAAACAGTACCTAAATCAACTGGCCAGATAAAATAATGAAAACAGTTTTGACGTTTTGTTATGGAGAACAATGGTTATCTATATAAAAAAAACTTAACCAAAGGAGTTCCATACTGGTGGGCACTTAAAAACTACTTATATCTTATGTCCTCCTAACAGATATCGGTCCCGGCGGCCAATCTCAACGAGGATTAGCCAACTGCGCAGGACATATTATAGTGCACAGGTGTGTGCGCAAACACAAATGCACTCTCTATTCCTTCGCTCTCATAGTCCGGTGAGAAGGCAATTTGACATGACCGGAGAGAGGTCAGGCACAGGACCAACGGTTAATCGTGCTTGACTTTGACTTTGACTTCCCAAGGCACAGGGGTGGTTAAACCGCCAACTTCCTGGCACCAGACTGTTACTGAGTAAATTCAATATCGAAATACAAACCCAGCCACAAATTTTTGGCCCGACCCTGAATTTCTGGGACCTCTTGGTCCCGGACCAACATGACACAAACATTACTTACACTTGTAAACAAATAAACACAAAATCTAGTCTTAACAGACAAATTACTTAAAAAGTTAATTAATCATTTAATTACACAAAAATTAAAAACTTTTTAAGTGTTATCATTAACACCATATTTTTGATATCTCCAAGCTCAGATTATAAATACCGATAATAAAATTCTCCGATAACTTGGTAGGTAGGTACTAACAGTTCGAGTTTGAAACCATTTTGTAAAGAGTTGTAGGTAATTAGACATAGGTATCACTTGATGCATGTTTTCAATTTACCTAAGATTACCATTTCAGTAGGTTAAGGTTTAGGTTTAAAGAATTTCTTCTCAAAAAAGTATACTTGCTTGCTTAATCCACTTACATATAAACAACATTATTCTAAACTTAATCTAAGAAGCGGTTACCGTCTAAGACGTAAATATATTTTACAATAAGGCTCTGGGAAATGTCGCGTAAAGAAGTTTCAATACTATGCTAACTAACTAACTAAACTTCACGCCACTTTCATATCGGGGTAGGCAGAGAGAACCGAACGCCATACGGCACGATCCTTACACACCTCACTCGCCTCTTCAACATTCATAATCCTTTTCATACTATGCATATAATTAAGGCTTAAACCTGTTAATTGAGTCCACATTGGTACCTTTACTTCGATATTATTCCCTAATGGGACCTTTATACATTATAGAGAAGTATTTAAGTATGTTCATCTAGTACCCATAGCACAAGCATAGATGCTTAGTTTGGAACTAGGGATACAAGATACAAACACAGTGTTCTGTGTAGCTTCAAACAGTTTATTATGTTATATTTTGCAGGACTACGTCCAATATATTATATTGTACCTAAATTAATTTGATTCATCAGATGCGATGAGGAAATTAAAAATCAGCATGACAGTTTAATAAACCTTCTAGTATTAAAATTGAAACTGTAATATAAATGTGAAATTTATATTTTTAATTAATAATGTCACTAAATTAGATATATAAGTACATATGAACGTATTTAAAAAAGGCCACCTGTTGATTTCTTGGCACCTCTTCTTAGCAGGCCATTCACGTCGACGTGCTGGTAGGGCAAAAAAAAGTTTCACGTGCAAAACAATTTGTTATGGAACCACTTGCAGAATAAATTATTTGATTTCATTAATTAATGAAAACCAAACATGAGGCTAAATCATCATAGCCTTTTTGGGACTCCAAAAACCAAAGAAGTGTTTAGCACCATCATTTTTACCTTTCACTTTTACCTTTAGACTTAGATATTTTTTTGCAGCATAATTCTGATCTTACTGTTGCATATATTTCCATTGCTATGGTGACACAATGCAACAAAGCTATAGTGCACTAATTTGAACGTATCTTCCTTTCAGAAGCAGCACCATGAAGTTCTTCGCAGCCTTCGCCCTGATCAACCTCGCGACCACCGCCGCCGTGCCCACCTCGACGCCCGCGCAGATGCTCGAGGTGAACCAGATCGTCGAGAAGATCCACAGCCCCAGCACTGACCCCGCCACCGCCTCCGCCCTGCAGGAGATGTTCAACGACTTCTTGGCTCCCTTCATGACCCCTATTATGCCCAACCTACAAAAATTGTAGAACATAATATATACAAACAAGTTGGAAGCGTGTTAATCTACGTACCTACTTATCTACGTATTTATTTAATTAAAAAACATGTCTTTGTACGCGCATCACTTCAAGCTTTTATTTTTTAAGAGGACATCAGTAGTTGGCCGAAGACGGCCTTTACTACCAACCGGACTGGCGGGGGAGCAGGAAGCTCTCACCCCTAATCACTTCGAGCGCGACTGTTGAAATCTATTTATGCTTACAAAAACAGGGTTTGCCAACCTTTCGTTCGCCGAGCCTCCTCGAACTCGGTAGTTACTCTTTTAAGTGCAAACATCGACAAAGGTATTTTTATGATAAATTAATTATACATATATTTCTATACATAACAATCCTAATCATACAATAATATTGCAATCAAAGGATTAACTAGTGCAGACCAGCCACCAAAGGTGGCACTGTAAACCCGTATGACGTATGTGTCAGCCTGAGACGACTCGCCATAACGTCGCCAATAGGGGAATAATAGAAACAAAATTTTGATTTAGGGCTGATTTTACAACAGTCCGATAAAAGATAACAATCGAATAAATCACAATACGGATGATTTTAAAATATCTTTGCCTAAGTAAAATACCGTATGGAATCCGCATATTGGTGACTTTAAACTTTGTTTATCGGCTAATTCTTATCTCAACATTAAAACGTCAGTCCTTAATATTTTTTTTCAATTTGAGAGATTCTTTATAATAACTTGTTATAAGTAATACAATGCAATGATTCAATAAAAGTTCCGTCAACATAATATTTTAAAATATTATAGGTACTTAATAATATTCTTTTTTCACCTTTGATACTTGCTAGCTGTAAAACGGCCTTTCAGCTTAGCGGATCCTAAGAATTTCACCTTTCCTAAAATCACGTAAGTCTAGGGTGAACTGGGATCTGACTCTAATACATTTCTTTACAAACCTGAAAACACTACATTTCATTGCCCTCGAAAACCGAGTTTGTCTGATCCTAGAATTGGGTCAGAAACTAAATCTGCCATAGCACAATCACACTTAGAAAAGTGTCAATAGCGGTGGTTATCTTTATTTTCACTGGCCCGTTAGTCGAGTGGTCCGAGACCCTGGCCACGAAACCTAGGTTCGCGGTTCGAATCCCGCTAGGGGCTAATGTTTAGTGTGATGATCATGGACATTTGTACTCGGGTCATGGATGTTTATAAACGTATTTAAGTATGTTCACCTAGTATCCATAGCATACATGCTTAGTTTGGAACTAGGGACACAAGATACAAACACAGTGTTCTGTGTAGCTTCAAACACTTTATTATGTTATATTTTGCAAGACTACCAATATATTATATAGTAAATTAATTTGATATTTTATTTCAATTTGAGAGATTCCTTATAATATCTCGTTATAAGTAATACAATGCAATGATTCAATAAAAGTTCCGTCAACATAGTTTCAGCCGTTTCGAAGATTAACCGGAACAAAGAAACAAAAACTTTAACATTAATTTATATTAATGACGTCGGTAAAAAAAATATATATGCTGAATGAATAAGTGATCCATTCATAATTTTGATATTACAATCAGACACTTCAATGTTTATTTTTTGGTATGAAGCAGGTATGTAAAATTTACAAACCAGCTATCCGAACCATAATGTCCCGCAATAGGGTATTTTACAAATCGCGGGAAATATCGGGCACAAATATTTTAGAATTTTTTTGAAATCACTATCACAGTACTCCGAGTTACAAAATTAACACAAAAAAGTCTTTTTCGAAAGCAAAATAGTTTGACATAAAGATAAAAGGACATTTCAAAACAAAAAAATTCCCGCTTGAACGCTACGAGTTGACGTTTCAGTTTGCATAAACTACTATGGTGACTTAATGACGTCATATTCGGATCGGTGCGGTAGATAAAACTCACTTCTGACAAAATCAGGAGAGAATTTTGAACTTAGTGTTAATCTTGTTGCTAGACTTGCTGGAAATAATGTCGACTAACAGTCATTATGACATAAACAGCGTTTTAGCCACGTGATGATTACGTGCTATTTGCAACTTTTAAAATGTATTTATTACTGAAATTACTGATAATATTATCAAATTCTATTCTAATTATTCTGACTGGCTCGATGGCGCATTCGGTAGTGACCCTGCCCCATGCGCCAAGAGTTGTGGGTTCGATTCTCACCCAGGACAAATATTCGTATGATGAATACTTGTGTTTGTTCTGTGTCTGGGTGTTAATATCCAATATTTAAGTATATATATGTAATACCACTGTTGATTCTGATATCCGTAACACAAGTGCTTAAGCTACTTACCTCGGAGTCAGATCAATGTATGTGATGTAGTCGGATATTTATTTAACAGAATTCTTCAGGTATAAAGTGCTATAGTAAAATACCCTAAATTATTATAAAATTACAACCATATTTGTAGTAAGTAAAGCATACGTACACAGCGTGTCCCATGCAACCGGTATCAGCGTAGGTCAGTGGTAAGGGGACTCAAAGACCCATCGATTAAACCCCCATATTATGATTTACGATTTTTGTAGTTTTCGAGATTATTACAATTTTGTAATTTTTTTCAGATTTTATGTATCTGCAGGCGGATTTGGTTATAACGTTTTTTGTATGTTTATCTGAGACTAGCGGCCCGTCCCGGCTTCGCACGGGCATTAAACATTACATTTAGATTTGTTAATTTTAACACATTCATAATAATAATAATAATATGACACATATTCATCCCTTTTTGCGTCGAGCTCCTAAAAAAGAGTAAATAAAAAAAAATAAGAATAATTAAATTCAGATATTATTTAATGATTTTTTTGTATTTATGTGTTTTTTTAAATTCCGCACACGTCCATCACGTAGGGAGCCGACCGCGCGAGTGAGCCGCGCGGCAAGTTTATTTCGTGATCTTAACCCCCCTCCCGTACCCCTGCCCGAGTGACGCCTACAACGCATAGCTAGCCGAATACAGTTTATTTTTAAATTTTTTTTTAACTCGTGATATCTTTTGAATGGATTGTCAGAATCGAATAATTCAAAAAGTAATATAAAGATATTGAAGCAGTCTTAAATAATACATCATTTATTTTGATAAGGGTTAATACCAAGGTACAAATAAAGAGCTTTTTGTAGCGGTGGTATTTTAATTTCTTTTTTTCAATAAAAAAACGCTTATTGTGACATGACTGTAATAGTTAGAGATATGCTGCCGCTGATTTTTTGTAGATAATGGTGTGTTCTAAAAAAATGTAGTATATCATTTTGTTCTATCATCAATAGTTTTCGCAGCGCACGCGATGTAAGGTAGTTTTTTGATATTTTTTTCACACCTTGGATTACGTTATCGTAATTTTAGTAAGGATGCCTATTTTTTTTGAAAATGAAATATAGCCTATGTTACTCAGGAATGATGTAGCTTTCCAACAGTGAAAGAATTTTTAAAATCTGCCAAGTAGTTTCGGAGCCTATTCAATTCATACAAACAAACAAACAAACAAAAAATCAAACCTTTCCTCTTTATAATATTTGTATAGATATTACTAAGATTAGTTGTATCGCCACAATTTTTAATAGAGTTAAAATTAAGATTAAAAAATAAAATACATTTCCATCGCTACAAGATGCGCGTGTTGTTTGGTTTTGATCAATAATTAAAGACAGCGGTAGGCATTTCGAGCATTGTGTAGACCGTTTGTCCCATCTTGGTCTGAGACTTGAAAAGAATAGTCAGTCGTAAAACACGACTAATGTTGTATTGAGTTTATGAGTGTATGTGTGACATAATTTACCATTTAACTTAGCTCAATGTTGTCTTTGGTTATAGGAGCTCATTGCTCCTTGCGCCCTGCAGGGGGGACGACGAATACTCCTGAGGTATCCCTGCCTGTCGTAGGAGGCGACTAAAAGGGCCTTTAGGGTCGTGGAAGCTTGCGGGGGAGCCTTCTCGCTTTCAATCGGCCCCGGAGAAGGCGACAGCTCGAGTGTAACACCCAGTCCGTTATGGATAGGGTACACTGCTGCCTGTGTTGTCGCAAACACCAAAGGTGTCTGGGTCGAGAATTCCACTCTTCCCGAGATGGGCCGCAAGGCGGCAGCGCGCGCTGCGTAGACTTTTCGAGAGAATCCCGTCAGTGGGGATCCCGATAGTTTTGCGTTCAGCGCCCGAAGAATGGCAGCCGTGAGGTTTAGTCGGTAGGGGAACTGGTGTTGCCAGCCGAGTTCCGAGCCCGACACCGCCCTTGTAGACCCTTACTCAGGTCTACTTGGATGGTGCGTAAATGCATTCCTCACGTACAAAAAAAAAAAAAAAAAAGCTCATTGCTCCTTGCATTCTTTCTGTCCCTCCCAGCATTACGAACATATTAAATCAGTAGCTTCTTTTATAATTTGTACCCATTTTAATTGCAAATTCTAATACACAAAATAAATATCACTATCTTTGACTGTCTTAAAACTTTGAGCTGCGTTATCGCTAAGGCTGGCTGTCCATCGGAGCGAAGTGGTAAGCGAGTTAGAAATCGGCCAATAGAAAATATCCACTGCATAGGTAAAGAGATTTTATGCAATTCTATTGGTGGATTTTTAACTCGCTCACCGCTCCGCTACCTCGCTCCGCTCCGGTTGACAGGCAGCCTAAGTACTAAGTAGTTTTTTTTGGGTTATTCTGGGAGCTAATGAACCTAGAAAGTTTTAAAAATTACCTACAAGTCATTCAGTCGGGCTTAAGTATGTTTTTTTTTAAATTATAATTAATGAAATATTCAATAAATTTCTCTGAAACATATTTTTTTAAAATAGCAGTCGTATTATGTTTTTTACAGATGTACCCACCCTTTTAGCGCGATATGGACCAAAACCATTTCAGATAAACATCATACAAAAAAGTTATAACTAAAACCGATTAGAGATAGGTACATAAAATCTGTTTTTATTTTTTAAAATAGTAATATCTCGAAAACTACAAAAAATGGTAGAACATACATAGCGGTTCAATCGATATATATTGACGTCCCCTAACCTCTGACCTTCGCTAGTACAGGTTCCATGGAACACGCTGTATACGAAACCTGAAAACTGTTTGTACAGAATCGTTAATAGAATTGCAACATTTATTTTGACGAAATTTGTAATATTTACAAAACCCACATAATACATAAATTAAATCACAAGGAGCACTCAAAGTCTAAAAGCTGACTAGGAACCTTATTCGTAAGAACGAGAGTCCAATGAAGATATTTCATACATACATACATACCTACATAACATCACGCCCATAATCCCCGAAGGGGTAGGCAGAGTCAAAGAGGCAGCATGCCCCTTCAACCATATTCAGTCAAAAATAAAGCCGGGCTGGGTTAGATGGAAAATTGTGAAAAAGCAGTGATAAGCGGCTAACCTGTCGCCTACACAATCACACATCCAAAACCCGATATACCATTAGTCGCCTTTTACGACATGCTAGGCAAGAACCGCAGTTGGCATATTCTTTTTAAGTCCCAGACCAACATGGGACAGTGGGCTGGGTTGGATGGAAAGCTGTGAAAAAGGAGTGACAAGTGGATAGCTTATCGCCTACTCAGTCACATATCCAAGCCCGTAAACCATTAGTCGTTTTTTACGACATGCTAGGCAAGAACCACAGTTGGCACATTCTTTTTTGTCCCAGATCAATATTGTAGATGAAAACATTTCATCTACAATAAAATACGATTTCTTTTTAAATAATCGGCTCTGCGGCATTGAAAGCAACTTGTTATATTATAATGCAATAAATCGATAGCTTTGATAAGATGTACGTACGCATTATAAGTTAGATTGACATTTTCTTAATCTAAGTATTAAAATTAATAGATAAACTGTAATATAAAAACCAAACAGGATACTAAATAAACATAGTCTTTTTGGGACTCAAACAAGCAAGTAAGTTAAGCATGTTAATTAATGACTTTTAGAATTACCCATTCGATTTCGATCAACCATTGTAAACATTGTTCTAAAGTCTTAGTAGTAATTAGTAATAATTCATTTCTCAGATTACCACAACCTTGAGTCCAAGGTTATGGTAATCACCTAAGCCTTTGACGTCTGCAGAATCAAGTTAATGGATGCCATACTAGCTAGCTAACTACATAATATGTTGACTTATATATTGCAGTGTTTAAAGTTCATGATAAGTAGATAGTAAACTGCAGCGTGTACAATTTTTTCTTACAGAAGCAGCACCATGAAATTCCTCGCAGCCTTTGCCCTGATCGCCCTCGCGGCCTCCGCCGCCGTGCCCACCCTGACGCCCGCGCAGATGCTCGAGGTGAACCAGATCGTCGAGGCGATCCACAGCCCCAGCACTGACCCCGCCACCGCTGCCGCCCTCCAGGAGATGCTTAACGGCTTCTTGGCTCCCGTCATGAGCCCCATCATGCCCAGCCCCGTCATCATTCCCAGCCCCGCGCCCGCCCCCATCCTCGGCCCCGGTTTTGAGGTCATCGACGGACCCGCAGTCTCCCCGATCGTCGTCCCCAGCCCCGCGCCTGCCCCCATCCTCGGCCCCGGCTTTGAGATCATCGATGGACCCGTGGTCTCCCCGATCATCGTCCCAAGCCCCGCACCCGCCCCCATCCTCGGCCCCGGCTTTGAGATCATCGATGGACCCGTGGTCTCCCCGATCGTCGTCCCCAGCCCCGCGCCTGCCCCCATCCTCGGCCCCGGCTTTGAGATCATCGATGGACCCGTGGTCTCCCCGATCATCGTCCCCAGCCCCGCGCCCGCCCCCATCCTCGGCCCCGGCTTTGAGATCATCGATGGACCCGTGGTCTCCCCGATCATCGTCCCCAGCCCCGTGCCTGCCCCCATCCTCGGCCCCGGCTTTGAGGTCATCGATGGACCCGCAGTCTCCCCGATCATCACGCCTACGCTTCCCGAACCCGTGTCCAACACTCCCCTGGTACAAATTATCTTGAACATCAACCAGGCTGACTCCCCTGTCGCCCCCATCTCCCCCGTGCAGATCATCGATGAAGCCGAGATTGTGCCCACTCCTGTCCAGATCGTCGACACCCCCGTCATTGTGCCCACCCCCGTGCAGATCGTAGACACCCCCGCTATCGTACCCACCCCCGTGCAGATCGTAGACACCCCCACTATCGTACCCACCCCCGTGCAGGTCGTAGACACCCCTGCCATCGTACCCACCCCCGTGCAGATCGTAGACACTCCTGCCATCGTACCCACCCCCGTGCAGATCGTAGACACCCCCGCCATCGTACCCACCCCCGTACAGATCGTAGACACCCCCGCTATCGTACCCACCCCCGTGCAGATCGTAGACACCCCCGCCATCGTGCCTGCCCCTATTCAGATTGCTGATGTCCCCGCGATCGCGCCTACCCCTGTCCAGATCGCCGATGTCCCCGCGATTGTGCCCACCCCTGTTCAGATCGTCGGTACCCCTGTGGTCGCGCCTACCCCTATACAGATTGTCGTTCCCACCCCTACCGTCAACCTCGACGGATTCAACAACTAAGCCAATTATATTTCCATAAAAATCAGCTGACTGCACACCTAATGAGTAATTAGGTGACACCTAGTTAATAATACATTATCTCAAATGTAATTACATATCTGGTTTTATTTACTTCATAATCCTAACTTTAAGTACTCTAATTGGTATATCCTATGGATTTTATATAGATAATACATACATACATACATACATAAATATCATCACGCCCGCAATCCCCGAAAGGGTAGGTCCAACTAGCAATGACCTCCTGAAATCACATTTAGCCAAAAATCGAGTTGGGTTAGATGGAAAATTGTGAATAGTGTCGAGTGGCTAGCTCGTCGCTTACAAAAGCCAATACACAATATGCTAGGAAAGGAATACAGTTGGCACATTGTTTTTGAGTCCCAGACCAACATGAGACACAAAAAGATAATGTTTTTTGTAACTGTCTGAATGGGTTATTCCCACTTGTCCCCAACCAGCTTGTCCCCGCTGGGGACAAGTGGGAATTCATTTAAATAAATTTCCCAATATTCCCCACTAGAGACAAGTGGGAATTATATTTTTTGTTATTCCCACTTGTCCCCGTTGAGCTTGTCCCCATCGGGGACAAGTGGGAATTCCTTTGAAGACGATGTCCCAATATTCCCCAATAGTGACAAGTGGAAGTTCATAATTGGAACCACAATAAATAATTACTAGAAAATGAAAACAAGACGATTTTTTATTAAATATTGTTTTCCATCTTGGATTATAAAAATAATTTTACTCTCGTAATTATAACTCTAAAATTAGTCGAAAACGATAATCATGTCAATTAAAAAAGAAACAATAAATAAAACAACACATGTTTCGATTCAGTAGAGATATTCGTAATAAAATATTTGCACATAACTTTAATTATACAAAAGTAGATAACATGTATGAAAAGTTTTTCAATGTTGTTGAAAAAGAATTTAATGACGCTTTTCCGAAAAAAACCAAAATGGTCTATAATTCAAAGACAAAATTCTGTGAATGGGCAACTGTTGGTATTTATAAAAGTAGAAGAAGATTATATGAACTTTATGATATGAAGGCAAACTCTAATGATCCTTCATTGATAGAGTATGTTAGGAATTACTCTAAGTTATTTAAGAAGGTTTGTGCAATTGCTAAATCTAGTTATTTAAAAGGAAAAATTATATCAGCTGCCAATAAAAGTAAGGCAACATGGAAAATCATAAATAAAGAGAGTTGTAAAAATAAAACACAATACAACAAGATCTCTCTTAATATTGATGGTACGTGTTTTCATTCTGATGCTGATGTGGCCAATGTATTTGAATCTTTCTTCTCCAACATCCCACTCACAACGACAAGCAGTCTAAACTCCTGCCCGCGTCTTGCTAACTCCCTTCTGAAGTCAAAAGTGAATGAATGTAAAACTATTTTTAGTTTTACACATATTGATTCTGGGGTAGTTATGAAACATTTTAAACTTTTAAACATTAAGAAAACTGAAGATCTCTGGGGCATCTCAGCTGATATTCTAAAAAATATAATTCACCACGTTGCACCATATTTAGCTTTCATGTTTAATAAATGTATTGATGTAGGCCAATTTCCCAATTTAATGAAACTAAGCAAAGTTATTCCATTGTATAAATCAGGTGATAAAAGTGACCCAACCAACTTCAGACCTATATCTATACTACCTGCTTTTAGTAAGATATTCGAAAAAATTATATTCACCCAGTTAATAGCTCATTTTGAAAATAATAAGCTATTACATGATAAACAATACGGTTTTTCTAAAGGAAAATCTACCACTGATGCAGGAGTAGCCTTCGTCAGTCATATTTTTGACGCATGGGAAAACAAGCAGGACGCTATAGGAGTTTTCTGCGATCTGTCAAAAGCTTTCGATTGCGTCGACCACCAAACGTTGCTGATGAAGTTACGGCACTATGGTGTTATGAATAACTCGCTTGACTTGATTCAGTCGTACCTAACTGACAGAATACAGAAAATCAACATCAACGTAACTGATTCTTCTGGCGCTTCTTTATCTATGGGAGTGCCCCAAGGCTCGATATTAGGACCTTTGCTTTTCCTAATCTATATAAACGACCTTCCATATTATACAAAAGATTTATGTGAGATAGTATTGTTTGCCGATGACACATCTTTGATTTTTAGAGTTGACCGAAAAAAAACAAATTTTGACGACGTAAATAATACTCTCTCACAAGTACTACATTGGTTTACTACAAACAATCTTTTATTAAATTCAAAGAAAACGAAATGTATTTAATTTTCAATGCCCAATGTAAGACAAGTAAACACTAAGATATGCATGAATGATGAACCTATTGAAATCATTCATTCTACAGTTTTTCTTGGAATCACTATCGATTCCAAGCTGCAATGGAGCCCTCATATTACGGCTTTGGCTGGAAGACTCAGCTCAGCAGCATACGCAGTTAGGAAAATACGACTCTTGACTGATATTGAGACGGCGAGATTGGTTTATTTCAGTTACTTTCATAGCGTAATGTCGTACGGCCTTTTATTATGGGAGTCCGCTGCTAACAGACAAACTATTTTTGTATTGCAGAAGAGGGCCATCCGGGCTATATATGGCCTGAAACCTCGAGATTCGCTAAGAGATATGTTCAAGGAAATTGACATATTAACCGTGCCATCACAATACATCTTTGACTGTATTATGTATGTACGTAAGAACTTTCATAACTTTATTCAAAAATCTGATTGTCACCATTTTAACACCCGAAATAAACACAAGCTTGCCGTTCCGTATCTAAGACTTCACAAGACTAGTAGTTCATTTAGGGGGTTAAGTATAAAATTATTTAACAAACTACCAGGCAACATAATTGAACTGCCTATGCATAGATTTAAATTACACATTAAAAATCATCTTATGAGAAAGGCTTATTATAATATAGAAGATTTTTTAAGTGACAAATATTTGTAATTGCTATTATACATATTTACTTTTTTAGATTTGTATAGCATAGTAGCTTAAGGATATGATAATTGTTATCGATACTTATTGTAAATTTGGCGATGAAAAGAGTAACTATCGAGTTTCTTGCCGGTTCTTCTCGGTAGAAGCTACTTTCCGAATCCGGTGGTAAATTTTTATTTTCATTTGTATGTACTGACGATTTATAAGTGCTTATTTGAGCCTACGTAAATAAAGATCATTTCATTTCATTTCAGTAGGTTAGGTGTGAAAAAGTAACAGTTCACGTTACATTCGCATTTATAATAAATAAATAAATAAATAATAAATAAATTCTCAAGACTGACATACCAATTCCCTAGTCCCAAACTAAGCTTATGCTTGTGCTATGGATACTAGGTGAACGGATAGACATACTTAAATACGTTTATAAACATCCATGACTCGAGTACAAATGCCCATGTTCATCACACGAAACATTTGCCCCTAGCGAGATTCGAACCCGCGACCCTCGGTTTCGTGGCCAGGATCTCTGACCACTCGACCATCAGGCCAGTCAATAATATTAGAATTCTTAGTCAACAGGCCCAATGTATTCGATATCTTAAGACATTGAATTTGTCACTTCTAGCTACGGACAGGTAGTTTACGGCACCTTCTCAAGTGGAAAATACTGGGAAATATAAACATTAAACTCCCACTTGTCACTAGTGGGGAATATTGGGACATTGATTTCAAAGGAATTCCCACTTGTCCCCGATGGGGACAGGCTCAGCGGGGACTAGTGGGAATAACCAAAAAAAATTATTCGCACTTGTCTCTAGTGGGGAATATTGGGAAATTTATTTAAATGAATTCCCACTTGTCCCCAGCGGGGACAAGCTCTTTAGGGACAAGTGGGAATAACCCGTCTGAATCAGTTCACTTCACTTCATATTTTTTATCTGGTTTATGCAATACGTGACGTATTAAATGTCGTTTAAGTCAAACTGACAAGAATACAAGTAGTAGTTTTTAATGAGTAAGGTTTGCAGAATTCCTCAATGACAAGGATTTATGGTTAACTTGCTAATCTAATCATTTGCAGTGATATCTAATCTAAGTGTAGATTAATTAAGTTTACAAAATTATATAATTGGCATTTAAAAGAGTAACAATTGAGTTTCTTACCGGTTTCTTCTCGATAGAATCTACCTTCCAAACCGGTGGTAGTATTATTCGTTCTTTTTTGTTTTTGTATATTGACTATTTTCTTGAAGCCACTATATAGATACTATACTAATAAAGATATTTTGAATTTGAATTTGAAGTATAGGTACACAAATTTTCATTAAAACGTTACTTACAAAATCGTTAGAAGGTGACACGAAATCATCAGAAAAGTTTGTCACTACATCTCACTAGGAATAGCGAAGGAGGGAAAATCGAAGCTCCTGATTCTTCCTAGCCTATGCATGGCTCGAATTAATCGAGCCTCCATTCATCCTACTCAGCAGTGGGACCACGAGTCATAGGTACTTTATTCCTGGGATTGGTGGTCCTACTGATTAATGGGACCATGAACCCTAGTGTTGATAAATAGTGGAACCACGAGTAACAGAGGGACAAAATTGGTGGTACTATGAGTCATAAATCAATCAAGCTACTCTTAGATATAATCGTCAAAATTTTATTTATTTCTGTCAACAAGGAAAACCATTTAGGTAAATTAAGATTAAGTATAGAGGTCCCAATATAAAGCCCTGGAGAACTCCTATGGAGAACGAAGGGCCCCTAGGAGAAGAGTCTTTTTTTTTACACATTTACTCTACAATAGTTATGTGTGTGCTCTTTTACAATCAAAAGAAAGAGAAAGAAAAGAAATCGCCATATTATATCTCTTTACAAAAGCGGCACCCAAAAAGCAAGATTATACAAGTAAACAAGCGATTAGCACTAATTGATGACATAGTTTTGGATGACGTTTGTTGCGTATTTATTAAGTTTCCCGCTGACAAGAGTTTTTTTTTATAACGTGACATTTAGGTTTTGATGAATAAACCTATGTCTATTTTTTTATATGTATATGAAGACAGCATAGCCCTCATTATATAACTATATTTCAATATGATCACTCTCATAGTAAAAAAGTTTACCGCTGGCTGTATGAATCATTTCAACATAATACGGAACAAATTCCAGTTGTTTCATCATTGGTAGCCCTAATTCTAAAGATCCATTTCACGGCAAGATCCACTACAAAATAACACATGTTCCCGCTAACTATACATACACCGCCCAAGGAGCTGAAGACGGAGGATATGTAATGATTCCGTTACCCTCTTTGACACATTAATGTAGGATTTCTTCGAAATAGCACTCTAAGTTTCTTTGGCTCGGATTCCATAATTATGCTAGCCCTCGGCTATCTGTTGAGTATTAATATATAATTTACAATAATATTTAATAGTAATATTTAAACATATGTCCCAAGTTGGTCTGGGACTTAGCCCATGTTGATCCGAGACAAAAATAAAAGAATGTGCCAACGGTGGTTCTTGCCTAGCATGTCGTAAAAGGCGACTAATGGTTGACGGGCTTTTGGGTATGTGTCTGAGTAGGCGACGAGCTAGCCACTTGTCACTCCTTTTTCACAGCTTTCCATCCAACCCAGCCCACTGTCCCAATAGGTCTGGGACTTAAAAAGAATATGCCAACTGTGGTTCTTCCCTAGCATGTCGTAAAAGGCGACTAATGGTATATCGGGTTTTGGGTGTGTGATTGTGTAGGCGACAGGTCAGCCGCTTGTCACTGCTTTTTCACAATTTTCCATCTAACCCAGCCCGGCTTTATTTTAGGCTGAATGTGGTTGAAGGGGCATGCTGCCCCTTTGACTCTGCCTACCCCTTCGGGGATTATGGGCGTGATGTTATGTTATGTTATGTTATGTTATGTTTAAACATATCACGTATATCTCTTTTTTCATAGCGTTATATTCCGTGCTTAGTCGGGGTCTGTTTGTACCACCAATCAGGATTTTGCGAGTCTGCTAATTACATTATTGCGACTGCCTATATCATTTTTAATTCGATTTCCTACATAATATACCGATATATGATAGATATCTTCAATGTAAATAATTCCGTCCCCGCTTCAAATGGTTTCAGATGTTGAAAAGTATATAAATATCTAATAATAACCTTCAATATAAAAAAAAACATCAAAATCGGAGCTGAAGAGAAGAGAATTTCTGAGGACTCACGGGTCCTCGACTAGATATTTCGTCTATTTACAAACTTTTAGTTTTATACTCGTGGGTCATTATGGGGATCGGTGTAATAAATTTTAAGGATTTATTAAGTAGTCTCACGACAGAGCTGAGCGGGCGCCGTTTTGGCACACATTTGTTATGTTTCTCTGTTTCTATCTTTTTCTTGTAGCTGTGTTTATTTTGTGTGTGTCCAATAAAGTTTTATCTATCTATCTATCCTAAGGAGGTTTTTATAAAATATATGAGTTAGTATTTAATTGTTTTTTGAGAACTATACAATCGTAATTTATCCAAATAAATTTCAACAACTAGTATTCGATTAATATTTAACTAGAAGTTTATATCTTCATGTTAAACAATTACTATAACACTTTATATAGATATATCATAGTAGCTGTGCTCGTTAAATGGCCTATCTAACACTGAAATAATTTTTCAAATCGGACCAGTAGTTCATGAGATTAGCGCGTTCAAGCAAAAAAATTACAAACAAACTCTTCAGCTTAATAATATAAGTATTAGTATAGATAAGCTCGCAATTCAATACAGATACGGCGGTAGGGTTTAAAAATATCTTATCCTTAAATTCTCCACTTATTAAGAAGTTAATCAGCATAATTGATATTTTTTTTTGTAAAATGCTATTTTAATTATTATAAAATACATATAATATAAAACAACCTTACCAATAACCTAATTAAAGGTGATTGGATTCATTATAATCTTTATTTGTCGATACTCCAAATAGTCCAAGGTCCCAGGACCGCCAGACGTAACTTATTTTCTGAAAAAAAAAGTGTGGTATGGGGTAGAATCGCTACTTACTATAAATAAACGTAGTGGTACTAACTATGTAGTTTAGTTAGTGGGTCAATTCGCAGGTATCAGGTGTGTGTTGCGCCCTGCAGTGGGGGGGGGGGGGAACCAATACTCCTGAGGTATGTCGTAGGAGGCAACTAAAAAAGGCCTTTGGGGTCGTGGGAGCACTCAATCGTCCCCGGAGAAGACGACAACTCGTGATCCTCTGTCCGTTAGGATACGGGTCACACAGTCTCTGTAGTTGTACACACCGAACTAGGTGTCTGGGGGAGAATTCCACTCTCTCGAGATGGGCCGCAAGGCGACGCGCGCACTGCGTAGACATTGCGTGCGAATTCCGACGTGGGGTTTCCGATAATTTTGCGTTCAGCGTCCGAAGAATGGCAGCCGTGAGGTTTAGTCGGTAGGGGAACTAGTGTTGCTCATACTGAGGTCTACTTGGACATGCGATAAGGCATCATCACGTACAAAAAATAAAGTATCAGGTGTGTTACCTACTTTACTCTTTGATTTGATAGAATTATTATATGAGTATTGTGCAAGTCTGCACTAGCCTTTTATATATTTTAACCTTTTTATTTTCTCTATGTTTTTGATAACTATTGGTTATGCTTTTTTGATTGATTTATTACACTTTTTTTTACTACCAAAAGAACCAGCGCCTTTTATTGCGGTAGTTTAATAAGTATTATGTTGTGACTATGTACATACATGAGGATGTTTTAACTAATTTAATACTGTTTTGCACACAATATAGATATATATATATATATACATGTAAATTTTTTGTGTTCTAGTAGAATTTATCGTGTTTTATTTTATTTCATTAAAATTCTACATTTGCTTTTAAAAGAAAAAAATATTTCAGTAAATTTTTAATGTTTAAATGATTTTCGTTTTCGGATGAAAAAGAGGCTGAAGCCGAAGCTTCGTTTTCCTATTCGGCTGATAATCCATTTTCGGTCGAACACTAGGTACTTATTTGTAAACTGTGCGTTGATTTTTTCATTCTTTTTCTTATAGCATGTGTTTTAAAATGTGTTATGTGTGTCCTATCCAAATAAAGTTGTTATGTATCTATCTGCTTTTGAATGCCACCACAGTCTCTACCACACAATTATTCGGCCTGTCAAAGTGACTAACTTGAATACCTACTGCAATTAGTCTTAACAAGAGGAGTCGTACGCCTTCTATGAGATTTTTTTGTACCCGTCCGTAGCTCGCCCCTCATACACTAATGTCCACAACCTTATTTGAGGAATGGATTTGCGTCTGAATCATCGGATAGCTTTCAAATCAGTGGGGACAGGACATTCCCAACGGCGCAACCTTTTTTCCATACAAAATAAAGCAACGTGTGAAGACGTCGCGCCGTAAGACATACACCATGTAACCAAGCTACACGGCGCAACAAACTACAAAAATTGGATGTAATGCGGCGCAAAGGAGCAACGGTATATGAATTTACTCTTAAATTAGACGTCGGGCGACGTTCCGCCGAAATACATATCATAATCTTTAGAACGGCATAAGACGTTGTGCCGTTAGCATATATATATATAGCGTCCTAAGCATATACTCACGACGTCGTGCGACGTAGCTCACGCGAACGTGTTAAGTATGTTTATCCGTTACCTGGCACAGGGCATATGCTTAGTTTGGAACTAGGGAATTGATGTGTCGGTCTAAAAAAATATTTATAATTTTTTTTTATTGCTAACCCCGAAGGGGATAAGAAGAAGCCAGGAATAGCCAGCTAAAAATTGGGATATGTAGGTCTGTCGTTTAATAGATAATATGATGAACCAAATCAATACACCATTAATCGTCTTTACAATATGCTAGGCACCATTCTTCGCCACTGAGTCTGGTAAAATACAAACTGTGATAGAAAGTGAAGTCGGCCAGCATGACCAAAGATCATTCATTATCTTATTTAAAAAATATATGATTAATTATGATTTATTACTTTTCTTTATCATAATACCAGTTAAACTAAGGTTTTTAAAAATTTATTGCAATTATAAAATATCTTCACTCTTTATCGTCTAGTAGCCATAGATTATCAGGACTTGTAAGATAATTTTTAATATAAAAACCTTACTTGCATCTCTACCGGCATAGTCTTTTCGGGGACTCAAACAAGCAAGTAAGTACCCTCACTTGGCAATCACTCTTCGTTTTATAATCATTATCCCTCTAAGGATCTTCCTAATCAATACTAATATCTATCTCTCTAACACTTTCACTTTGTGTCTTGCAATTTAGATATACATACATAATTTAGTGTAAATCATTCACCCTGATCCACCACTTACGTAAGTACGGGGTATTACTGTATTGCATACCCCCATGTAAAGTGTTGGTATGTTTTTACAAGCATATTTTGTGGCACAAGTGATTTTGTGGCTTATAATATGTAATCCACTAATTTCATCGTATTCTAAAGGGACGTTAAGACTTGAGATCCCAATTATTTCTATAATTTCAAGTTAATTTCCCTTTATTTATTGTTTCATTACAGCAGCACCACCATGAAATTCTTCGTTGCTTTCGCCCTACTCGTGGCTGCGGCCTCTGCTGCCGTGGTCCCCACCCTGAGCCCCGCTCAGATGATGGAGGTCCAGCAGATCGTGAACGCCATCCACAGCCCCAGCACCGACCCCGCCACCGCCGCCGCTCTCCAGGACATGCTCAACGAATTCTTGGCCCCCGTCATGAGCCCCATCATGCCCAGCCCAATCATCGTGCCTAGCCCTGCGCCCGCCCCTGTGCCCACCCCTATCCTTGGCCCCGGCTTCGAGGTCATCGATGGACCCGCCGTCTCCCCGATCATCGTGCCCAGCCCCCAGCCTACCCCCATCCTTGGCCCTGGCTTCGAGATCATCGACGGACCCGCCGTCTCCCCGATCGTCGTGCCCAGCCCCCAGCCTACCCCCATCCTTGGCCCTGGATTCGAGATCATCGACGGACCCGTCGTCTCCCCGATCATCGTGCCCAGCCCCCAGCCTACCCCCATCCTTGGCCCCGGCTTCGAGATCATCGACGGACCCGCAGTCTCCCCAATCGTCGTGCCCAGCCCCCAGCCCACCCCCATCCTTGGCCCCGGCTTCGAGATCATTGACGGACCCATCGTCTCCCCGATCATCCTGCCTACCCCTGTCGTTGATGTTCAACCTGAGACCATCGTGCACGAGCCTGTCTTCGTTCACGAGCCCGTCGCTCCTGCTCCCATCGCCGTGGCTGAGCCTACCGCCAACGCTCCTCTGGTCCAGATCATCCTGAACATTAACCAGGCTGACGCCTCAGTCGCCCCCATCTCTCCCGCGCAAATCATCGATGGAGCTGAGATCCAGCCTACCCCTGTGCAGGTCGTGGATGCCCCCGAGATTGTGCCCACCCCCGTCCAGATCATCGACACCCCCGTCATCGTGCCCACCCCCGTCCAGATCGTCGACACCCCTGCCATCGTGCCCACCCCTGTCCAGATCGTCGACACCCCCGCCATCGTGCCCACCCCCGTCCAGATCGTCGACACCCCCGCCATCGTGCCCACCCCCGTCCAGATCGTTGACACCCCTGAGATCGTGCCCACCCCCGTCCAGATTGTCGACACCCCCGCCAACGTGCCCACCCCCGTGATCATTGGCCCCGCCATCGTGCCCTCCCCCGTGATCAACCTACCCGGAATCCTCAACTAAGTGGATTACCGTAGTAGTCTTTACCAACTAAATCTGCTCTAAGCAGTAGGGTCATGAGTTTATTTTTTTTGTATCTATAAAACGCTCTTAAGCCTGAGGTGCAATAAAGTATAAACGTTTACAAACCTATATTTTACATTTTATTTCGTTACCTTGCCAGTATTTTCATTTGCCAGTATTAAGTTCATGAAATATAATCTGAGGTCCAATATAAAGTTCACATATTTTGCATTTAAAATTTTAGAAACAACTTACCTCGTATAATGAGCAATAACATATGCATACAAATGCATCCTTGTAAAAAATTATAAAAGAATATGGTAGATGACACCACCAATCATAATACGAGAACAAGTAAGCTGTCAAAACGCAATGATTTCATAGACTTTTTATAGAAATACTGAGGTATGACGAAATAGCTCAGCATTTTCAACTGACTCACCTGACTGTTTTCAAATCAACTAAACGTGCAATTAAATGACATTGACGAATGATGTTTAAGGTCTTAAATAATATACATACATACATACATACATAACGTCACGCCCACAATCCCCGGCAGAGTCGAAAAGGCAGCAAGCCCCTTCAACCAAATTCAGACAAAAATAAAGCCGGGCTGGGTTAGATGGAAAATTGTGAAAAAGCAGTGACAATTGGCTAACCTGTCGCCCACACAATAGCGCACCTTAAACCCGATATACCATTAGTCGCCTTTCACGATATGCTAGGCAAGAACCACAGTTGGCATATTCTTTTTAAGTCCTAGACCAACTTGAGACAGTGGGCTGGGTTGGATGAAAAGCTGTGAAAAAGGAGTGACAAGTGGCTAGCTCGTCGCCTACTCAGTCACGTACTTAAAAGCCCGTAAACCATTAGTCGCGGGTGAGTCGGGCTCGAAACCGGTAGCAAACTCCGGAGACCCTACCGACTAAAACTCAAGGCTGTCGTTCTTCGGGCGCTAACGCAAAACCAACGGGATCCCCACTGTCGGGATTCATCTCGTAAAGTCTACGCAGCGCGCGCTGCCGCCTGGCGGCCCATCTCGAGGGAGTGGTATTTTCCCCCAGAACACCTAGGGTGGTGTTTCACGACCACATAGACAGCTGTGTACCCTATCCTAACGGACCGGGTGTAACACCTGCAGTCGGCTTCTCCGGGGACGATAGAGGGCCAGAGGACCCTTCCCCTAACCCCCACGACCCCAAAGGCCCTTTTAGTCGCCTCCTACGACAGGCAGGGATACCTCAGGAGTATCCGAGGCCCCCCTGCAGGGCGCCGCCGGGCTAGACACCATCGCCACGGCGGCCTCGCCTACGACGTCGGGCGGGATCGTCCAGCTCGCGCTGGCGCTCGGCGCTCTCCTTCTGCGACATGACACTGCCGCAGAAGGAGAGCACCGCGTCCCAAGACCCCTCACTACTCACCATGGCAGACACCACGGTCGGTAGAGAGAGGTCCTGCCCAACAACGGATTCGATAGTGACCCTGCCCCATGCTCCACAAGGTGTGGGATTGATCCACACCCAGGACAAAATAATATTCGTATGATGAATACTTGTTTTTATTTTGTGTCTGGGTGTAAATATCTAATATTTATTTAAGTATATATTTGTAAAACTACTGTTGATAATGATATCCGTAACACAAGTGCTTATGCTACTTATCTCGGAGTCAGATAAATGTATTGATTGATATTTATTTATTTATTTAAGTCAAAGGGAACTTACAACAACATTTTTTTAAATCTTGTCCCAAAAGAATATATCTCATACATACCTTGTCCTGCTAATATCATACATCATAATAAAAGTAAAAACTAAATTTACTTAGGCCAAAGTAATACGTATTTAATAGTCATAATTTTGAAGTCGTTGCCAAGTTAAACAATACTTTGGTACAATTGAAAAAATGTTGTAGGCAAGTATCACCGAATATGTATCTGTTAAATAATAATTGGGTGCGTCTTTTTTTTAAATATTTATTTAGGAAATCAACGGCGTTACATGTTTGGAATTTACAAATTATACATTAAGTAAAACACTTAATTTCTTAAAACTAAAGCTAATTATAGATTTCCCTAGTGTAAGTCAAAAGTATTAGGCACTTAAATTCTAGGAGGTGGCTTTGTTGTCGCTTAACAATCCAAAAGAAAACAAGACAATTCTACTTACTTAAATTCAATTACATATTATGAACTCGTCACCACTGCATGTGCGTATAGATGTAACAATTGATTGTTTGCGCTAAATATTGTAGATAATTGTGTGTGTTTATGACTGAATGGGCGGGTGCGCGTGCGTGAGTGAGTGCTTGTGTGTGTGAATATTATACATTTAATACTTATATAAGTTTATAATAATTAAATTCTTTCTAACCTGTTCTTTTTTTATTATTTTTTTATTATAACTTTACGTGTTTGTGACAAATAAATGTATTTCTATTTTTGTGTCCTCAGGGCCCAAGATACTCTCTTTAAAATAGTTTAATGTAAGCGGTGTTGTGTAATATTTATTTGTTTATTATTTATTATTATATACTCTATTGTATTACTTTAATTCAATATTCGCTTAAGAATCCCTCAATGCCTTGATAACATGAGTCCTAAACGGGCCCTACTATGAGTAAATAAATCGATATCACTATAGAATTCGTTATAAATCCGTGGTAGTCGCGACTAGGGTGCGTTACGTGCGTAGTTAGTGGAGGAGATCGGCGTGTGTAGCAGCGGCGGCGGCCGGCCGCGGCGGCGCGAGCGACGACTGGGAACGCATTAGGATACATCATTTACTATGTGTGGGCAGTCTAAGTGACCGCGCACTATATTGTATAGTAAATAAACATCCATTGATTTGCGCCTATCACTGAGAGTTAATAAGTCGTACTGTTTGCAATTGTCCTCGTAGGTTAGTAAAGTAGGTTTACGAAGGTGGTAATTTAAATGTTTAAAAAACAATTTCTGAATGCGCTCCAATCGATCAATATATTTTGTGTATTGCGGGGACCAGATCGGTCGGACCAGTCTTAGTTGTTATACTATAATTTGATATAATTGAACTTTAATAACGTTCATTCATTTTATATAATAACCAATTGTTATACCTATCAACTCAAAATATAATTTTGTTTGTCATAACGTTTACTTTATATATTCATTTTTATATATATTCATTTTTACTAACCTTTTTACTCCTAATTAGGTTTTCTTGAGTTTGACTTTTCTATTAATGTCAATACTGACATACATATTTAAGTAATATTTTTTTCAATTTAAATAATATTGTTTATCGTTTTGCTGTACATATTTCTTAAAGTTATAAATAGAGGCTTTAAATGTTGTTTCTTTTGCAGAGAAACGCAATTTTGTCTTTATTTTAAACTATACAAGAATATTAATAATAGTTATTATTTATAATACTACTTAGTATAACGTTCTTATCAAATAAATACGTATAAATAAAACTCATTTTAGATATCGTTCATTTGATATAATTTTGTTTAATATACGCATCATTTCATTTAAGTAATATTTAAGGTAATAACATTTCAAATAACGATTAATAGCCATATACCCTACAATTGATATAACCTGCATTTGGTATAACTTTACTTGGTATACAGTACATACATATTGTACATATTGACTTTATTTATACTTACCACGTAGTGCTTGTCTGCCCTACCCCCAGAGTGCAATTCAATAAGGCGGAGGCGCGAAGGGAGGCAGCCCCCGACTGCTGTTAGCAGCTTCGGCTTGCTGGTCGCCTTCGGCGACCAGCCTCAGCCGCTACGGAGAGCCCGGGCGCCTGTACATTGAAACGCCAGGGTGGAGGGGCTGCCTTCCCGTATGCATGATGTATGCCTTGAATAATACGTGTCTACCTGAATGTTTGCTATTATATTATTATTGTTAAGTTAATTTTAATTAGGTGATCCATTGACAGGAATGAAGAAATGATTTTATAGGAACTCACTCAAAATACGAAACCCAGCAGCTACATTTAAAATTGTTGTTGTCATTGATTTATATTAAATGATATTATATGAATTGGAGTTTATATCAAGTAATCTTCGTAAGTAATTATATGTTTTAAATATTATGCAAAAAGAGTGTTATCGTAAATGAAGGTTATATTAAATGTTATTATATTAAATAAATGTTATATGTTTTAATTATTATATCACGTTAATGTTATATTAAACGGCTGTTATATTAAATGATTTTAGTTCAAGCGTTTGTTATACGTTTCAAAGTTATATCATATTGTATATGTATATGTTTTGAACTTTATACGATATGTTATATATTACACACCCGTGGAAACCACAACCGACGTTAACCAGAACCTTGAGAATGTGGTTCGGTTACTCAGAGAGGTGGAGAAGTTTTGCCTCTATACTGGCGGTCCTTTTGGAGGTAGAAAACTTCTATACCCGACTATATGCATCGCATACATCTCGACCTGTACTCGAAAATGAAGACTCTAGAGCCACATTAACACGCCATTTCACTGAAGACCTGCCGGAAGTCAGCGTTGGCGAAATCGGGATTGCTCTCTCGCTTCCATATGTTAGCTTAGGAATCAGCAACGCATTGTGTATAGCGAGCTGGGCCTTCCGGCTTAAGGCTTTACTGCCTAGAAGGATTCCTAACGCTCCATTCACCCTATTCCCTGTATTCACTCTTCTTTCTATATCAGCGGAGTACCTTCCATCTCTACTAAATGCATATCCTAGATATACAATTTCATTCACCTGTTCCACCACTACATCGTCAACCGTTATCCTTGTGTCCGTTCTGGTTTCATCTGTTTCAAACACGATAAACTTTGTTTTCTTCGCATGCAAATGTAAGCCTCTCTCCTTACAATCTATCATCTTTCAATATTGTGACTAGTTGCGGCAGATCCGATGGGACTCGGCATTTTTTGTTATCAACGGACCAATTGCAACGACTTTGCTTTTTAATTAGGGTATATAAAATATGTCTTGTTGATTTTAACCAGACCTAATGTAAGCAAAAAGTTTTTATAGGTATTGTATCTGATTTTAGAATTATGAATTACCTATGTAATGACAACAAGGATCACACTAATTACGAATAGGAATTATAAGAATATTTTTTGATTGTTATTATAATAAATTAGTTTACTTCATATTAAAACAAGTTTCAAAGTTATAAATTCAGGCTTTATATTAAATGATTGATTATAATAAAAAATATTAAGCTGTGATGTCGCTACTGTATTACAGCTTAATAAAATTAAAATATTGAAAAGGTTCCTAAATACGTATATCTTTTGTATTAAGTATAAATAAATATGTTTTGTTGATTTATATAAGGGCTAAAATGAAGCAATAGCTTGCAATCTATCTGTGATTTTAAAACTAAGAATTATGTGATAACAACGGTTTTATTAATAATAATAAGTAATATGACTTTTTATTAACGATAAAAAAGTCATACAGAATATTAACAGTTTTGAATAGATAATGTAATAATTATAAAACAACTTACAATGTATGTATATGTGATACTTACATAACATTTATTTAAATAAATATAAATAAAATATATAAATATAAATATCTGATTCCATCACATACACTGATCTGACTCCGATCTAAGTAGCTTAAGCACTTGTGTTACAGATATCAGAAACAACAGTGCTATTATAAATATATACTTAAATATTGGATATTAACACCCAGACACAGAACAAACACAAGTATTCATCACACGAATGTTTGTCCTGGGTGGGAATCGAACCCACAACTCTTGGCGCATAAGGTAAGGGCACTATACTGAATGAGCCATCGAGTTTGTCGAATTAAAATAAATATATAGAAATAAATAAATAAAAATATTGTGTTTAGTTATTAAATTTCGCTGGCATAAACCAATTGTGGTGGTCTGGTTTAAATCATGGTGGCTCAAATACAATTACGGTGGCTTTAAATAAATTCAAATTGAAATATCTCAAGAAATAATAATCATTTTTTGATCCCTACTATATTTTTGAATACTAAAATGTATGTTCTATTATGTACCCCACATAAACTTTATGTAAAGTGGTTATAAAAATTCGCCACCGTAATTAGGCAAACATTTAGTTTGTTGAAATGAGGGACCTCCAAAAGGTTTTTCAACGCTGTCCTGTTTGAAAGGGAAAACTCCGGAGGTGTGGAGTAGGAGTGTAGCCGTCCTCTTCTTAAAAAAAGGGGACAAAACCCTATTGAAGAACTATCGACCCATTTCCCTTCTAAGCCATGTCTATAAGCTGTTTTCAAGAGTGATCACGAACCGTCTTGCGCGAAGATTCGACGAGTTTCAACCGCCGGAACTGGCTAGATTTCAGAGCGGATACGGCACCATAGACCACATCCACACAGTGCGGCAGATTATACAGAAGACTGAAGAGTACAATCAGCCCCTGTGTCTAGCATTCGTGGACTATGAAAAGGCCTTTAACTCGGTTGAAATCTGGTCTGTTTTGGACTCTCTACAGCGATGCCAAGTCGATTGGCGATACATCCAAGTAATGAGATGTCTCTACGAAGCCGCCACGATGTCCGTCTAAGTACAGAATCAGCAAAGAAGGCCTATACCATTGCATCGAGGAGTGAGACAAGGGGACGTCATCTCCCCGAAATTGTTCACAAATGCAATGGACATAAATGGTAATCACATCTCTCACTTGTGATTTGCAGATGACATCGTGATAATGGCAGAGACGCTGCAGGACCTACAACAGATGCAGAATGACCTAGATGATGTCTGTACGTATCGGCCTTCGGATGAACTAGGATAATACCAAGGTCATGTTCAATGAACATGTTCTACCGGAACCGATTGCGGTTCACGCCGCCGTCCTCGAAGTTGTTAAAAAATATGTGTACCTTGGTGCAAAGTTCTAATCAACATAAATGAATTAAGTCCGAATACAAGGTAGCTACTGAAAACCATAGAGGATTTCCCAAGCCGTCCTTCGTCTTCAACATCAGACCCCTAATGACAGTCACAAGCCATCTAGGTGTAAATTTTTCATCAATATAAGTTAATCAAGCCCAAACACAAGGTAACTGCTATTAATCGTTGAGAGTTCCCTCGACTGCACTTGACAGCAACATTTTTGAAAACATAATATTAAGTCAATTAACATCTTATTTTAAACAAACCAATTTTTTACATACTAAGCAATTTGGCTTCACCAAAGGCAGATCTACTATTGATGCGGGAGTGACAGACACTTGCTAAACATATATTTGAGGCTTGGGAAAATAAACAGGATGCTATAGCTATTTTTTTGTGATTTGTCTAAAGCTTTTGATTGTGTTAATCATGAAACCTTAATTTTGAAATTACAGCATTATGGTATCTCAACGTTGCATTAAGTTTATTAGACTCATATCTTAGTAATAGAACACAAAAAGTTTGTATTAACGGAATTAACTCTCCTGGCGCCCCTTTACTTAAGGGGGTGCCCCAGGGCTCTATATTAGGACCATTACTCTTTTTAATTTATATAAATGACCTTCCGTATTACACTGAAGGCCTATGTGAGACAGTTCTATTTGCAGATGACACCTCCTTAATTTTTAAAGTTGACAGGCAGAAAGATTCATATGACGATGTAAAAAGTACTCTCTCACAAGTTATGCATTGGTTTACTGTTAATAATCTGCAACTTGATGCAAATATATTAAGTTTACAATGCCTAATGTTAGGTGCGGGGGCCGGAGCACGAGCGTCGAGCTGTATGCGTACCGCCTGCTCCGCCCGCTACGCTCGCACCGCCCGCACCGCCCGCTCCGCCCGCACCGCCCGCTCCACCCGCTGGCGACTAGGACGCGGCCTTAGAGACGCTTATTTAACAACGTTATAAATTGGACTCTATAGGAATTGTCAAAAAGGATTACAACTAGGATCGTGCCATATCGCGGTTCTCTCTGCCTACCCAGCGGGGTAGGTGGCGTAAAGTTCGTTAGTTAGTTAGATTACAACTTTAAAAACGAGCATCGTACTGATATTTGAAACGCAAATACAGGGAGCTTAGCCAAATGCGCGCGAGATATTCCTTAGCGAACTTCGCTTACGCTCGTATCACGCCACAGATTTTTTCGGTTGGAGAAATCGGGAACTAACTCCGAGTTGCGCACTATGAGTTGTAAGTAAACAAGTTTGTGGCGCGCGTTTGGCACAGTTCGGCTCAAGTCCAGTCGCTTTGAAACGGGATTTCATTGGCGGGACTTTTGTCAATAAAAGACTAAAGCTACCTGACTGAAAGTGTTTCACATGGGTGGCAGCTTTACGGTTTTTCAGATGCGAGCGCACTGACGTAGGTACTCATGCGTGGCGTACTGGCGCACCTCCTCCGACGGTGGTCACCTGAAGGCGGCACTCATAGGTGGCATAGCTCGTGTTGCTCTTGTTGAGCCTGTGTCTATCCTAAGGCTGGAATGGCAAGCGGCTCTGATTCTCTCGGTATGGTGCATATATCCTAGATGCTTAGATAAATAAACTTTCTAAAATTTTCCTTTTTGTATGACTCTATGGCGATTTTTGATTGGCTCCATGGTGATGTCCACTCATCCAAATCTTTCGTTGCGCCTATGCTCCATGCTCTATAGCAGGCGATTACGTACTCGTATTCATGAAAAGCAGTACTTTAATATACTCTTGAATAATAAAACTGATACCTTACAGTTTATCTATTCTAACATGTAGGTTGTGTGGTGGGAAGGAGATTTCTAGCACTAGATATTTGTTGTTTTTGATATCAGTGATATGGGCACATATTATAGAAAAAATATATACTCTCTCTAATAATACAGGGAGTTTGTACAGTATTTAGCGGTACACTATTATTTTTTGTGACTTGGTCAAAAGTAATAAAATAAATTTTGTCTAGAATAAAAGTAAATCGGACTACCTACGTAAAATAAAGGGAGGGAGTTAACTTCAAATTCCATCATAGGACCCACATTTTCAAATATGTATGACGAACCCAAACTTACTTTATGGTATATTGAGGTTAAAGTAAATAAAAGAAGCGGCCCGCCCCGGTTGCGCCCGGGGTATGTATAAATATCTAAACCTTCCTCATAAATCTCACTATCTATTGGTGAAAACCGCATGGAAATCCGTGCAGTAGTTTTTGAGTTTGAGTTTGAGTTCCACCGCGAGCAGACAGACGCGGTGGAGGACTTTGTTTTATAATCTATACTTATAATAAATCTGTAGAGAGGTCAATTCTGTACATGAAATATATTTTTAAAATAACTATCAGGGGGTGATTAGTGATCGATACTGATGCCAAAAATGCAATCAGTAAAATTTTTGTCTGTCTGTCTGTCGGTCTGTCTGTCTGTCTGTCTGTCTGTCTGTCTGTCTGTCTGTCTGTCTGTCTGTATGTCTGTCTGTCTGTCTGTATGTATGTTCCTTATAGACACAAAAACTACTCGACGGATTTTAACGAAACTTGGTACAATTATTCTTCATACTCCTGGGCAGGTTATAGTATACTTTTCATCACGCTACAATCAATAGGAGCAGAGTAGTGAAGGGAAATGTTGGGAAAACGGGAGAAGTTACTCCATTTTTTAAGCTTCCGTCGCGTGTGCAGCCTTAATGGTTAAAGTTACATAAAAATCATGTATGACGGAAATAGTCTTTATAATATTAACCATAAACGCGGGTGACACCGCTGGCACAGCTAGTATGTAGTATAAATGTATAAATGTACTCTATTAATACAGAGAATATTAACAATATTTAAGATAATAATAAATTAATAACAGAAAACATCACATGCATCGATCTGATCCCAATTACTTAAATTGGCATTGTTACTTGTATTAAGATACGAGTACATAATCAAAATCAATGATGGTAGCTGATGGGGCTCATTAGACTTGCTAATGAGCCCCATCAGATGACGAGTAACTTATATGACATGTAGTAATGGGGCTCTGATGACGGAGCCAAGAGGTGCATAGTAAACCTCTGTAATGTCTACCATAAGTTTGGATTTATTTAATAGTTAATACGTCATAAATAAGAACATATTTGATAATGTGGGTCCAATGATGGAATTATAGGTTAAACCCATCCGGTTTGAGTTCTTTTGGTTTATTTTACGTAGTCCGATTAATTTTTAACGAGACAAAATGTCTTTTAATTGTTTGACAAAGTCAGAAAAAAGAATATTCCGTTAAATACTGTACAAACTATATAACTATATAACTATAACTATATTATTAAAGTATATTTATTTTCTGTAATTATTGCTTAAGTATATCATTAATATAAAAACCGACCAATACCTGTTGTCCCATCTTGGTCTGGGACTTGGCCCATGTTGATCTAGGACAAAAAAAAATGTGCCAACTGTGGTTCTTGCCTAGTATGTCGTAAAAGGCGACTAATGGTATATCGGGTTTAGGGTGTGTGATTGTGTAGGCGACAGGTTAGCCGCTTGTCACTGCTTTTTCACAATTTTCTATCTAACCCGCCTTTATTTTTGGCTAAATGTGGTTGAAGTGGCATGCTGCCTCTTTGACTCTGCCTACCCCTTCGGGGATTATGGGCGTGATGTTATGTTATGTTATGTTACAAATACCTATCCAAAAAAATAAATGCGTGGTCGTGCCAGAAAGCTACTTCCTAGCACGACCACAACCAACATGTTAGAATAGATAAACTGTCAGGGTACATTTTTTTAATTCAACAGTATATACGTTAAAGTACTCTTTTTTTGTGAATATGTACCATAAAGAGGTCAATAACATAACACTGCAGCAATAATGCAATCAAAGCAAACCGCTTCCAAGTAAACTAGATATATAATAAGCGTGCTGCCCATTTGACTCTGCCTACCCCTTCGGGGATTAAAGGCGTGATGTTATGTATGTATGTATGTAAGACAATAAGCGTACGAGTGAGCGTAAGTAAGGCAATAATTGGCGGACTATGTAAGTACATATATATATAATATTATGTTTGACTATTTAGGAAATTGGTAATTTTTTTGTCATAATACTACCTAAAATTAATTGCGATGCAATTATTAACTAAAATTTTAATTGCTTTAGAAAAATCTCTAAAAAAAGGCGTTGAGTTACATTCTTCCATGTACAAGCTGGTTGGATATTACTATTATGGGACATTAGATAATCTAAATCTATGCTCTAAATACATAGTGTCAGTAATACCTACATATTTTGTTGGTTTCAGATTCACGGTGACGTGTCTTCAGAGACGCGCTTGCGTGGGCGCAGGTGGCAGTCGGTTATGTGTTACTCGTGTCTTCTGTCTGTATATAATAGAATTATCTTTTATTCGTCATTTATTTGGGTAAGCTTAGTGTATGTGGAGATACATTTAGCCCATTTTTCCGTTTCTTAATCCATACTCAAATCATAAATATTAATAATGCGAAAGTATTTGCCGCTGTCTATCTGTAACGTTTATACGACTTAACTTTTTACACATTTACTGTGAAAATACAGCATGGCAACATTTTGAGTCTTATAAAAGGGACATTATCCGGGATAATTATTATCCCAAAAATAAATACTTCCTGTATGTAATAGACTTAGTAGCTGGCAAAAGTTAATATTTTATATAAAAAAAAATCTTAAAATGGGGGAGAAGGATTGATAGTATTGATGGCGAGGCAAAGACGTTTGGAATGGGTGGACGTCTACGACGTCACAATTCTGAATAATCAACTAGAAGCAACACCTATATTATTAGACATGTTCCTGTGGACACACCCACTTTCTGAGTGGGTTTTCAGCTCTTGGATTAAAAATGAATAAATAAATAAATGATTTTAAACCAAGGTTTATTAATATAAAAAAAAATTAATTACTAGTAAATATAAAAATAACTTTCCTTAAAAATCAATGGCACCTTATGAGAAACAATATTTTACTTGACAGGCCCGTTGGTCGGGTGGTCAGAGACCCTGACTTTGAAACCAAGGGTTGCGGGTGCGAATCATGCTAGGGGCAAATGTTTCGTGTGATGAACATGGACGTTTGTACTTGAGTCATGGATATTTATGAACATATTTAAGTATGTTTATCCGTTTACCTAGTATCCATAGCACAAGCATAAAAGCTAAGTTTGGAACTAAGAAGTTGGTGTGTCACTCTGGAAAATTTATTTATTATTATTTCATCATCTTCCTAGCGTTATGTCCCGTGCTTAGACGGGGTCCACTTAGACCATGATCCAAGATTTAGCGAGTGTGGTAATTACATTGAAGCGACTGCCGATCTGACCTTCGTAACCCTAAGATAGGGGAACCAGACAATTTTTGGATCATGGTTACAAATTCAAAGTTGTTTGAATTTGCAGGTTTCATCACAATGTTTTCCCTCACCGTAGAGCTAGTGGTATGAATATGTACATAGATTTGAAAAATCTAGAGGTACATGCCCGGGTTTGAACACCCACACTCCTCGGTTAAGAGGCGCGTGTCCCTACCATTGAGCTACCACCGCTCAATTTATTTATTATTATTTAAAAAGTTGATTAAGGAAAACGAAACGATTAGTAAATGCTTTAACGAAAAGCAAAGACAAGACGACTAAACACTACAATCAACTCTATTGAACGCATAATTTCATATTTATTTAATGAAACAAAACAATTAAAATCCGCCTTTAACCTTTTGTCTGATTCACGAGCAGAATTACCAACGCAAACTTAGCTATTTAACTGCAATGTTGAGGTTAAGACTTCCAAACATTGTTTCCTGTCAATGGTTATCTTTAGTACAGGAAATCTAGAAGATATTTAATACAACGTTCTTAAAAACTAATTCAAGTCATAAAATATGTAACTATTATCACCACCCATTCAAAGATTATAGGAACTTGTAAGATAAACATTAATATAAAGCCGTATGTGATACTCGCACATCATAGTCTTCTTGTTGATTCTAAAAGCAAGGAGGTAAGTTCAGATTTTTGTTTTTCAACCATAATATATTGCATTTGGTTTTGTTTGATACATACATACATAACATCACGCCCATAATCCCCGAAGGGGTAGGCTGAGTCAAAGGAGCAGCAGACCCCTTGTTTGCTTTGATCTCCTATAAATTTCCAATGTCAACCTCCCGGAACTCGTGTAACCAAGCTACCTAAGCTGGTTTATTTACTATAAGTATCTATAATATTAGCTTACACCCCCCCTCCCCCCCCTCCTCCTAGAGCAAAAAATACTTTACTCGGACAATAACCTACATACGCCCATGATTGTAGATATATTAAGGTCATTGCTAGTATACTCGTACGATCCTTATTTTTTTTTTAAAAAGCAAACGTATCTCTAGCTTGAACATTCTGTACAAACTTTCGACCTCTCAATCTGGAAATATTTATATTACAGAAGCATCAACATGAAATTCTTCGCTGTTTTCGCCCTTCTCGTCGCCGCGGCCTCAGCCGCCGTGGTCCCCACTCTGACCCCCTCACAGATGTTGGAGGTCCAGCAGATCGTGGACGCTATCCACAGCCCCAGCACCGACCCCGCCACAGCCACCGCTCTCCAGAATATGCTGAACGACTTCTTAGCCCCTGTCATGAGCCCCATAATGCCCAGCCCGATCGTCGTGCCCAACCCTAAGCCCGAAGAACCCATCGCCTCCCCAATCATTGTGCCCACCCCCGTCATTGAGGCTCAGCCCGAGACCCCCGTCGTGCCCTCGCCCGTCATCGTGCACGAGCCCGTCGTCGCTCCTGCTCCCATCAGCGTGGATGAACCTACCGCCAACGCTCCCCTGGTCCAGATCATCCTGAACATTAACCAAGCTGACGCCCCCGCTGTCCCTGTCAGCCCCATCAGGCCCACACCCTTCAACCTCATCGATATGCCTGAGGTCGTGCCTGACCCCTTCCTTGTCAGGCCCACTCCCATTGATCCTATCGATATGCCTGTGGTCGTGCCCCACCCGTACCCAGTCTGGCCCATTCCCGCCAATTTGATCGATATGCCTGAGGTCGTGCCTGACCCCTTCCTTGTCAGGCCCACTCCCATTGATCCCATCGATATGCCTGTGGTCGTGCCCCACCCGTACCCAGTCTGGCCCACTCCCGCCCAATTGATCGATATGCCTGAGGTCGTGCCTGACCCCTACCTTGTCAGGCCCACTCCCATTGATCCCATCGATATGCCTGTGGTCGTGCCCCACCCGTACCCAGTCTGGCCCACTCCCGCCCATTTAATCGATATGCCTGAGGTCGTGCCTGACCCCTACCTTGTCAGGCCCACTCCCATTGATCCCATCGATATGCCTGTGGTCGTGCCCCACCCGTACCCAGTCTGGCCCACTCCCGCCCAATTGATCGATATGCCTGAGGTCGTGCCTGACCCCTACCTTGTCAGGCCCACTCCCATTGATCCCATCGATATGCCTGTGGTCGTGCCCCACCCGTACCCAGTCTGGCCCACTCCCGCCCATTTGATCGATATGCCTGAGGTCGTGCCTGACCCCTACCTTGTCAGGCCCACTCCCATTGATCCCATCGATATGCCTGTGGTCGTGCCCCACCCGTACCCAGTCTGGCCCACTCCCGCCCATTTGATCGATATGCCTTAGGCCGTACACGACCCCATTCCTTTTAGCTCCATCAGGCCCACAGCCATCCATCTCATTGATGTGCCTGAAGTCGTGCCTACCCATGTCCAGATCGTGCCTTCTCTCGTCATCTTTCTTCCCGAAATCGTCAACGACGTTCATCAATATTGATACTGCGGACTTCAACTATGTTTGTTAACGATATGGTTTAAATTTATTATTGTTATCTTACAATGTTTCTTGCTGCCTGACATACAATAAATGTAAACGAACATTCAATATCACTAAAATTTGTTTTTACTGCAGTTAAATCTTACCTCTTACCTTTTAAATAAGTATATTGACAGGTCCGTTGGTCGTGTGGTCGGACCCTGGCCACGAAACCAAGGGTTGCGGGTTCGAATCCTGCTAGGGGTAAAAGTTTCGTGTGATAAACAAGGATATTTGTACTCGAGTCATGGATATTTATAAAACGTATTCAAGTTTGTCTATCCGTACACCTAATATCCATAGCACGAGCAAATAAACTTAGTTATAAGATCGTTTGTACTAACCTTATATGAACCTTACTTACCTTACCCCTACATACATAGTTAAGCGCGTATATATAAAATAAATAGATCAAGATCCACCTAAACATACATAGATCGCTATGGCATGTTAAATTAATTAATTAAGTTAATAATGCACGAACACAGAACTTGTCGCGTTAGTCGACTTGACTTAATATATGTAGATATTTTGATAGATGCCCCCTAGATAAATTAAATAAATAAATACGACAAGAGGTGATTTGATATTGCAAATGTAAGCACCTATTAATTGGTTTGTATACCGATGTAGGTACATATGTGCAATATATTAATTAATTTTACAGTTCGATAGAGCGGATCTCACCCTGGAACACCCAAACTGGGATACATACGACACATATTATATTCACGTTTATTTATTCTGCCGCAGAGTTTGTTATTATCCTATCTAATAAATACGGACGCTTCGTCCGAGCTCTTAAATAATATATTTTTGCTATGTAGAGTACAGTTACAGTAGCACATTGCAATCAATGCCTACATATATTTAAGTAATATTCTTTATTATTATAAATAATTACACCTTACTTTTGGTAAATGTAATAAATTTATAAAATAACGCACGCTAAGCATTTGTTTTAAGCTACAGAAGGGGGTGGGGACTGCGGGAACTCGCGGGGGCCCGCGGCAGCAACGCGTCATTACGTGTCTCAGTCGGTTCCATTGTTGTTTTAAGTGTACGCGTGCTAACAGCTAGTTTTTTCATACTAGGATCATTCACAAAATTCTACTATTAATACTAATACCGAAGACATTATGATTGAACCGGAAAGCCGAGATGAAGACAAACAGGCTTCCTTGGCAATCGCCGCCAGTAATGAAAAAAAATCAAGAATTGGGGGTTTTGGGTATACCCAAAACCCGTCGCCTACACAATCATATATGATTGTGTAGGCGACGAGCTAGCCACTTGAAAAGAATGTGCCAACTGTGTTTCTTCCCTAGCAAGTCTTAAAAAATGTTGTGGTTAAATGGGTTGCTAGCTGTCCCTTTGACTCTGCCTATCCCTTCGGGGATTATGGGCGTGATGTTTTGTATGTATGTATGATTCTTGCAAAAATATTATTTTTTTCTAGCCCATATTTCCGTTTCTTAATCCAGACTTATATCATAAATACATAATTAATTCGAAAGTATTTGCCTCTATCTGTTACGTTTATACTACTAAACCATTTAAACATTTATGGTGAAAATACAGTATGCTAACATTTTGAGTCTTATAAAAGGGACATTTTCTGAAATAATAATTATCCCTAAAATAAATACCCTCTGTAATAGACTTGGTAGCGAGCGAAAGTTAGTATTTAATTTAAAAAAAACATTTTTTTTCTTACAATGGGGGTGGGAGGGTTGATAATGTTGTAGGCGGGTTAATACGAGTTGTAAATTGACCGATATATTTAGTAATCAATGTAAAAATTAATTAAATTATAACCTGCACTTGGCAGGTTATAATTTAAAATTACGATAAATATCCTTTGATATTTCCTAGTGGCTTAATGTTCATTCAGTGTACAAGATAAACTAGCAATGTGTGTTTGGCAAATTTGTGTACAATTTATTTAATTAATCTATCTATACTTATAATAAATCTGTAGAGAGGTCAATTCTGTACATGAAATATATTTTCAAAATAACTATCAGGGGGTGATTAGTGATCGATACTGATGCCAAAAATGCAATCAGTAAAATTTTTGTCTGTCTGTATGTCTGTCTGTCTGTCTGTCTGCCAGTCTGTCTGTATGTTCCATAAAGAAACAAAAACTACTCGAGGGATTTTAACGAAACTTGGTACAATTATTCTTCATACTCCTGGGCAGGTTATAGTATACTTTTCATCACGCTACAATCAATAGGAGCAGAGTAGTGAAGGGAAATGTTGGGAAAACGGGAGAAGTTACTCCATTTTTAAGCTTCCGTCGCGTGTGCAGCCTTAATGGTTAAAGTTACATAGAAATCATGTATGACGGAAATAGTCTTTATAATATTAACCATAAACGCGGGTGACACCGCTGGCACAGCTAGTAATTCCTAAAACTAATCTTAAAGCTTGTCCTAGGGAAACTAGATGAATGGATAGACATACTTAAATACGTTTATAGAGATCCATGACTCGGAGTATAAATATATATGTTTCATCACACGAAACATTTGTCCCTTGCGTGATTCGTACCCGCGACCCTTGGTTTCGAGGTCAGGGTCTCTGACCACTCGATCAACGGGCCTCAAGTAAAATATTCTTTCTCATAAGGGGCCATTCATTAATTTTGAGACTCCTTTGGCAAGTTTTTGACACCTTCCCCTCTGTATAAGAAAAAATAAGTTATTGGAAAAAATTAACAGATGTTTTTTATTTTTATCTTTATTTTTCAAAGTAAAAATTTTAAGGAATGTTAATTTATATCTACGAAGGTACCAGTAATTTTATTTTTTTTGGTATTAATAAACTTCGGTATCAAGGATGTCTAATAATAGGTGTTGTAGTTCGTTATTTAGGATTGTGACAACGTCGACGTCCACCCATTCCACATCAGCTCCGATGCGGCACATAACCCAACCGAAACTGCTATGAAAATGTAGGCCGATATTTATTTTACTGAAACATTAAAAGGTTCATGAAATACTAAACAACTCCTCCCTTTAAAAATAATAAAAGCTATGCTTAGATAAAAAAATACGACGACACACAAAAAATAGCAAAACATAATTTACTTTAAAAAAATATTTAACGACAAATTGCTCCGAAAACCTAAATGACATAGTTAGTCAGTTGAGCCATCAAACAGTAATTTCAATCTTTTATACATATTTCTATTTGAAATCTATGCAAGTTACTGTGTCAACTGTTTTCCATGTCGTAAAAGGCGACTGTTTGTTTTGTTGTAAATTTCTTTATTGATAGAAATTATATATTAATACAAAGTAATAGTGTACATTAAAATCCTATTAAATCATAGTAAATTATAAATTATAAAAGGCGACTAATTGGAAATGGGTTTTGGTGTGTGATTGTGTAGGCGACGAGCTAGCCACTTGTCACTACTATTTTACAATTTTCAATCTAACCCAGCCCATATTTATTTTTGACTGAATGTGGTAAAGGGGGCTAGTTGCCCCTCTGACTCTGCCTACACCTTCGGGGATTACGGGCGTAATGTTATGTATGTATGTCTCGAAGGGAGGCGTTTTGACAGATTTTAAAAGTCAAACGATTGGTTGTAACTTCTACCCTAAGTTCTAAGTTCTGTTTATTGGTTTCCGCACTTAGTCCTCAGGGGGACCATTGTGCGTGAGTCATGGCGGCCGATTACTCCAGCCAGCCTACCTCCTTCCAGAAACAGATGAGTCTTCCCAGTCTACTCAGGGCGTCCGCGAGTGATTCCGGTGTACCAAGAGTCTCCTTGCGGATTTGGGCGACGCCAGTGCACTCAAGGAGCACGTGCGCCACCGTTTCCTCTGCCTCCATGCACGCTCTGCACAGAGGACTGTCTGTTATGCCTAGTGTGTGAAAGTGTTTGTTTAGTGAGCAGTGTCCGGTGATGGTCCCCGACACCAGTCTCAGGCTATTTCTTCACTTCTACCCTATTTTCCTTAACTTTAACTTCGAATGTGTCATCTTACTTGTTAAATGTGTTGGCGGCAAATGGATAGCGCAGCACTAATTACGAAGATTATTTTAAGACAGCTCAAGTTGAATAACTGTGGATTGCGCCCGAGTTACCGAGTTGACGGAAATACTTTTAATTAGTTTCCTATATATTATTGATGGTCATGATACAAAAATTGTCTGGTTCCCCTATCTTAGGGTTACGAAGGTCAGATCGGCAGTCGCTTCAATGTAATTACTAGACTCGCTACATCCTGGATCATGGGCTAAGCGGACCCCGCCTAAACACGGGACATAACGCTAGGAAGATGATCTAATTGGTGGTCACCGACATGTAGCCCTAGAGGAGAAAATACTGATATCGTCCAAACCTACTCCTTCGTTCTGTCAGTCATGTCTTTTATTTACAGTCATGTCAATATTTTGACTGCCTCGTTGGTCTAGCGGTAGCATGCGCCGCTTCAGGACCAAGAGGTCCCGGGTTCAAATCCCGGGTCGGGCCAAAAATTTGTGGCTGGGTATTTCAATATTGAAATTACTCAGTAACAGCAGTCAGGAAGTTGGCGGTTTAATCACCCCCGTGCCTCGGAAAGCAAGTTAAGCCGTTGGTCCTGCGCCTGACCTCTCTCCGGTCATGTCGAATTGCCGTCTCACCGGACTATGAGAGTGAAGGAATAGAGAGTGCACTTATGTTTGCGCACACACTTGTGCACTATATAATATCTCCTGCGCAGTTGGCTAATCCTGTTGAGATTGGCCGCCGTGACCGATATCGGTCAGGACATTATTATTATTATTATTCATGTCTTTTAGGGTAGGTATGTATACCTAGGTTTTCAGGGAATTATATATTGGTTCTTAGTACGAAATACGTATGATAGTCATAACTTGCATATATGTAGGTATGTATTACTTTGTTTCTGGCATATGAACTGTTTTGTATGGTTTAAGCTTACACTGGTAGGGATGGTGATGAATTTGACCATGGTGTTTGGCTCGGCTAGCTGGTGAAAAAATTGGTAATAATTGGTAATAATTCTAATAAACTTTAATATATAATAATAATTCTCACAACACAAAATGTTTTTGTATACCAAAATTGGTTTTTGTATATTTTTCTTTAGGTATTAATTTGACAGGCCCGTTGGTCGAGTGGTCAGATACCCTGGCCACGATACGAAGGATCGCGGGTTTGAATCCCGCTAGGGGCAGAAGTGATGAACATGGAAATTTGTACCCAAGTCACGGATGTTCGTTTAAGTATGTCTATCCGTTCAACTAGCTACCGTTCAATAAGCTAAGTTTGGAACTAGGAATTTAGTGTGTCGGTCTGGACAATTTATTTAACACACGCCAAAAAATGCCAAGTGACAAATTTTGATTGAGGTGTAAAGTAAAAGTCAAAATATCAAATATAGGTATTTAAGTATATTTATCCGTTCACCTAGTATCCATAGCACAAGCTTAAAAGCTTAGTTTGGAACTAGGGAATTGGTTTGTTAGTCTGAAGGATTATTTAATATTATTTATTTAGTTGATTAAGGAAAACGAAACGAATCGTAAATGCTTTAACGAAAAACTAAGACAAGACGACTAAATACTACAATCAACTCTATTGAACGCATAATTTCATATTTATTTAATGAAACAAAACAATTAAAATCCGCCTTTAACTTTTTGTCAGATTCACGAGCAGAAATACCAACGCGAACTTAGCTAGATATTCAATATACAGATATATGACCATGGTCATATATCATGATATTCTGTAGATCCTAGCTAGCCGTAGTGCAAAAATCGACGAAAGCCAAAAAAGTTTAAATGGCTGCAATAAAATATTGAAAAGTTCGCGAAAAACTCTCAGCGCAGGTGAGGCGTTGCTGCAGCGCGTATATCCCACTTGTTTAGCCAGGGAGATTTTTGACTACGAATTCGCGTATTTGGCGTCCACAATTGCGACGTTGCCAACTCGCTTATGAAATCTATGACACTAGCTCAAATAATATCTAATCAAAACAATATACATCACGGACGCGTTAATATATTAAAATAAATATAACATAAGTACATAACATCAGGTCCACAATCCATGGGTAGGCAGAGTCGAAGGGGCAGCAGGCCCCTTCAACCATTTTATTATCATATTCTTTTCTTTTTAAGTCTCAGACCAACATGGGACAAAGAAATATGAACATCAAATAAACGAGAGAGGTCTGATGCGTTCGTATCATATAGAACTGTCTAAGTATAACTTAGTTACAAACGAAAACCTCTGTTTACGTGGTGAACTTTCCAAGTAGGTGGGATAGTTAAACACTTTTAAGAACTCTTCAATCTTATAGTTGCGCATACGCTTGAATGCACAATTTTAACATATGACTAGGGTTGCCATCTCTTAAATTTGGTAACCAGGACAAGATACGTGAAAACCCCGGATTTTAGAGCCCAGAACCCGGATATGTCAACAGGTTTTCTTAAGCATAGTCGGTGTAATAAAAAACGTTGAAAATGAAGATGAATTTAGCGATTCGTTTCATCGGTTGATCGCGGCGTGCGGGCACGGTGCGTAGGTCGCGAGCGGCCCACGACTTTAAATTTTAAACCCGGACTACAAATAAACCCCCCCCCCCGGACGCTCCCCGGATGCCCTTTAAACTAGGACAAATCCGGGGAAACCCGGACGGATGGCAACCCTACATATGACGGCAATGCTAGTACACTTTCTGGAAGTTTAATAACTTAGTTAGTACTCTTTTGAAGTCTATTGTTTGGAACAGCAAGTTAGTGTTTATTTGTAGTAATAATACTATATTATAAGCATTTGACGTTTTAAGAAATTTATATATATATTTTTTGTATATATACCTACGTAATACCTAAAATGAATTGCCATGCAATTGTCAAAATGTTAATTTCATAAAAAATCTCTGAAAAATAGAGTTAGGTTAATTTTTTCCATGTACAAGCTGGTTGGATATTTTTATTATGGGATATGGGATTATGGGATAATCTCTATGCTCTAACTACAAAGTGTCAGTAATACATATGGTTGGTTTCAGAGTCACGGTGACGTGTCTTCTGAGACGCGCTTGCGCGGGCGCCGGTGGCAGTCGATTATATGTCACTCGTGTCTTCTGGCGACAATAACTTATTTTTTTAGCCCATATTTCCGTTTCTTAATCCATAGGTACTTATATCATAAATATTAATAATGCGAAAGGATTTGCCTCTATCTGTTACGTTTATACTAGGTACTAAACCATTTAAACATTTATGGTGAAAATACAGTATGCTAACATTTTGAGTCTTATAAAAGGGACATTTTCTAAAATAATAATAATCCCTAAAATAAATACTCTCTGTAATAGACTTGGTAGCGAGCAAAAGTTAGTATCTAATTTAAAAAAAAACAATTTTTTTCTTACAATGGGGTGGGAGGGTTGATAATGTTGTAGGCGGGTTAATACGAGTTGTAAATTGCCCGATATATTTAGTAATCGATGTGAACAAGTGCAGGTTATAATTTAAAATTACGATAAATATCCACAGTTAAAATTCAGTAATCAGCTCAAGGTGAGACCGACCCGACCTGCACGGCGTACCCCTAATGCCAATGGGAGTAAGATTTGATACTACTTACGCTCCAATCCCCGAATCCAATCGAAGGGGTAGGCAGGATCCAAGGAGTCCAAAGTCCTCCTAACTGGTATCAGTCACAGCGGCCAATCTCAACGAGGATTAGCCAACTGCGCAGGAGACATTATAGTGCACAAGTGTGTTCGCAAACACGAGTGCAATCTCTGTTCCTTCACTCTCATAGTCCGGTGAGATGGCAGTTCGACATGATTCGGCAAGGAGTATAAAAACTTTGGTAAAGTAGTGACAAGTAGCAAGCTCGTCCCCTACATAATGACAATACAATAACCAATACACCATCATCACCACAAACGTCATCTTTTTCTTACTAATGTTTTCAATATATTTCAAAATCATGGCACAAAAGTCATGTCAGTCATCCAAAATTTCATGATACTGAACTACCTTTTCCTTTATCTTGTTTATTTGTATCGTTATTAGTCCCCTTTTACGGCATGCTAGGCAAGATTGGTACAGTTGGTACATTCTTCTTTCCAGACCCACATGAAACCAAAATAGAGAAAATCGTAAATCAAATCAAATAAGTAATTTATTTGCAAAAAGCACGGTTACCAAATACTGAAATGTAATTGCAGTAATAAATTTTTGTACCCATTATCAGTACCTATTCATAGATTATACAAACTTGTATGATAACAGTTTAATATAAAAACCCTGCGCTAAACCTACACAGCATAGTCTTCTTGGGGACTGTACGATCAAGTAAGTTTTTTTTGGCTTTACTATATTTTTATGGTGCCTACACCTAATCTAGCATAACTTTAACTTTGAACTTAAAATACTTTCTATACGTAGCTCCAGTGGCGGATTTATAATCTTGGCCGCCCTAGGCCCTAGGCCATAATTCTCAGAACTAAAGCGTCATTTTTATCACGATTGGCCGCCTCTAATATCTGGCCGCCCTAGACCCGGGCCTACTCGGCCTTAGGGTAAATCCGCCACTGCGTAGCTCAGTAGTAAATATTGGTTAATCCATGCCGTTATATATATTAAATTTTTTTTGATATTTTTTATTTACATTATCATATCATATTATTCTTGTGTAAATAAAGATATTAAATTCGTAAGATTCTGTTTGATTTAACTGAGGATTAACATAAAGTTTGCGGTACATTATAAAGCATTTGAAATAAGTTATTTAATTGGATATATTTTTGTTTCAGAAAAATCAACATGAAATTCTTCGTTGCTTTCGCCCTTCTCGTGGCTGCGGCCTCTGCCGCCGTGGTCCCAACCCTGAGCCCCGCTCAGATGATGGAGGTCCAGCAGATCGTGAACGCCATCCACAGCCCCAGCACCGACCCCGCCACCGCCGCCGCTCTCCAGGACATGCTCAACGAATTCTTGGCCCCCGTCATGAGCCCCATCATGCCCAGCCCCATCATCGTGCCTAGCCCTGCGCCCGCCCCTGTGCCCACCCCTATCCTTGGCCCCGGCTTCGAGATCATTGACGGACCAGCCGTCTCCCCGATCGTCGTGCCCAGCCCCCAGCCCACCCCCATCCTTGGCCCCGGCTTCGAGATCATCAACGGACCCGTCGTCTCCCCGATCATCGTGCCCAGCCCCCAGCCCACCCCCATCCTTGGCCCCGGCTTCGAGATCATCAATGGACCCGTCGTCTCCCCGATCATCGTGCCCAGCCCCCAGCCCACCCCCATCCTTGGCCCCGGCTTCGAGATCATCGACGGACCCGCCGTCTCCCCGATCATCTTGCCCACCCCCGTCGTTGATGTTCAGCCTGAGACCATCGTACACGAGCCTGTCATCGTTCACGAGCCCGCCGTCGCTCCTGCTCCCATCGCCGTGGCTGAACCTACCGCCAACGCTGCCCTGGTCCAGATCATCCTGAACATCAACCAGGCTGACTCCCCTGCCGCTGCCATCCCTGTCCCTAGCCCCGTAATTGAGGACAGCGCCGCCCCCATCAGGCCTACTCCCATCCAGGTTATTGACACCCCCGTCATTGTACCCACCCCCGTCCAGGTTATCGACACTCCCACTATCGTGCCTACCCCTGTGCAGGTCATCGACACCCCCACCATCGTGCCTACCCCTGTGCAGGTCATCGACACCCCCACCATCGTGCCTACCCCTGTGCAGGTCGTCGACACCCCCACCATCGTGCCTACCCCCATCCAGATCGTCGATGTCCCCCAGATCGTGCCTTCCCCTGTTATCTCTCTTCCCGAAATTCTTAACTAAGTTTAGCAGTATTAATATTGCGTATCTTTAACTAGCTGCTAAGTTAGTTGACAGTGTGGTTTTAGTTTATTATCATTGTGTTTATAAATGTTTCTTGGAGCATGAGATACAATAAAATATAAACGAAAATTACCAACTACACTTTTGTTTTCTTACTAATTTACTTACACCAATATTTTGTCCCATGTTGGTCTGGGACTTGGCCCATGTTTATCTAGGACAAAAAAAAAAGAATGTGCCAACTGTGGTTCTTGCCTAGCATTTTGGGTGTGTGATTGTGTAGGCGACAGGTTAGCCGCTTGTCACTGCTTTTTCACAATTTCCCATCTAACCCAGCCCGGTTCTATTTTTGGCTGAATGTGGTTGAAGGGGCATAATGCCGCCCCTTTGACTCTGCCTACCCCTTCGGGGATTATGGGCGTGATGTTATGTATGTATGTATGTACCAATATTTTTTTGTTAGAGTTTTTGTAGATTGTGGTAAAACTAAAAGAACTATATAATTTATACATATTTAAGTAAATCGAGAAGAATTTCATAGTTTAACTTCTGACTATATATACTATAAAAATATATATAGTATACTAGCTGTCCCGGCGAACTTCGTATCGCCCAGTAATTGACATTTAACCACTGGCGTAGCGTGGCTTGGCGGGGCCCCATATATTTTTTTTTTAGGGGGCCCTTATGAAGGGTAATGATTTCTCACAAAAGAAACAAAATATTTGCATAAAATTGATAGAAATATTTATTGATCATAATTATCTGTCACTTTTTTCAAAATATTTAACAAACAATGCAAATTCAAATTAAATATACACTCTCCTTGCCTTTTTTTCGGCAAACTGATTTATTAATTTTGAAGTTTATATTTATTTTTGCTTACGCACTTCGGGGGCCCCCGTAGCCCGGGGGCCCCGTATAATTGATACGGCAGATATGGTGGTAGCTACGCCCCTGCATTTAACATTGACAGATACGAATCCCACCGTTTTATATGAGAAAATACTTTTGCTTTTATTTTGTTTTATCGTCAATTTTTCAATGTTTTTAATAGTTATTCTGTTATTCTGGACGAAGACAAATCCAACAAATCAAAAACAACGTAAATCGGTTCAGCCGTTCTCGATTTATAAGTGGTGTAACAAACACGACTTTGTTTTATTTATATAGATATAGTCAGAAGAATTTATTTTATACCTTTTAGTGTTAAGGTATTTTTAATAAGTTGCTATTTAGGCAGATTCTTATTTGTTTGCGTTTTTTTTAAGTCGGTTTTTATTTTGGATAAACATTTAAAAAAAAAGCCGTATGAAAGTCTCAGAACACATGGTAAAAAGAAGAAAACCTAAATAAGGTGCCAAACAGACTACAATGGCAGATACCATGGTCGGTATCTCGTCGGCAAAAGCAGAATTTAAGTAATGAAAATATGATTGATGTCCACCTCACATAAGTTTTATGGCTTTTTGTGTTATTTTTATTTACACAGGTTAACCTATTAGTTGATAGGACGTAAAAAAACACATTTTATAAGACTATGGCATGGATATGTTATAACATATCAATACAATCGCCGGAGCTTCCATGTCTGACTATAGTCAGACCTGGAAGCTCCGGCGATCCTAGGTTTGACTAGTCAATCCTTAGGTCCGACTTGAAGTTTTAGTCAGAGTCCAAACTTTTCGGCTTCTGACTAAAGAATTTTCGTCAAACTTAAGAGAAACTAATTTGGTTTAGCAAACGTCGAAACACAATATAATGATATTGGGGTTTGACCAGTCAAACTTTAATTAAGTATTAGAATGTTTAAATTTGTTAGATTAAGTGTAATAAAATATTTTTTTATGTTAATGTTTATTGTTTTGATGTTTTCATAATTTTAATTAAAAAAATAGTCTTTATTCAGGCATTATTGATAGGCATTTATGAGATATTTATGAGGCATTATGACATAATTGATTATGACATAATTTTCTTATACATCCGTTTATTATTCTATGAAATCAAAACTTATCTTATCTTTAGTCCCATGTTGGTCTGTCGTGTGTATCTGAATGGTATATCGGGTTTTGGGTATGTGACTGTGTAGGCGACGAGCTAGCCACTTGTTACTGCTTTTTCACAATTTTCCATCTAACCCAGCCCAGTTTTCTTTTTGGCTAAATGTGGTTAAAGGGGCATGCTGCCTCTTTGACTCTGCCTACCCCTTCGGGGATTATGGGGGTGGTGTTATGTTATATTAACACTTATCTTTTAAATATTCTCTATAAACTTCACTTTAAAACCCCTTCATCCACGTTTACAGTAACAACACTGTTTGAATTTAATCTTACACACCCGCACGCTCTATGTCCATTCAAACATGAAATGATAAAATAATTTAACAGAGAAAGTATAAACTTGTTTAAACATGTTACAAGTACAGTCTACGTTTGACCGAGTCTGCCAGTCGCTTTTAGGATCGACTAGGCAAAGAACGAAACAGATTATTGTACTTCCGACGTTTGACTGAAAAGTTAGGAACTTCAAACCCAGTATAAATAGGTCCAACCTAGGATAAACCAGTAATTCCGGGAACAGACTGCATATCGACCTTTGCTTATGACATATATACACTCACACGATACTAGAATATAAAATACTCAATTATAAATCACTGACGATACATTTTAACGGTTAACTCGACAGTCAGATTCTAGAAATGTTAGACGAGTTTTATACGCCAGATTCTATGAATGCCAAATTCTATCAACGACAGTTTCTAGAAATAACAAATTCTAAAACGCCAAATTCTAATAATGCTAGATTCTACAAATAGGTACCAGATTCTATAATGTCATTTTTAATTTAAATACCTACCTATATGTTGGCTAAGTGATAATTCTGCAGATCTACTCGGTCGGGTTAAGTTATTTTCTTTCGTTCTTTAGTTTGTATGTATGGATAGATGTTTGTTAGGTACTCTTAAACAAAAAAAAACTACTGAATGGATTTTAATAAAACTTTAGAATAATATAGCTCATACACCCGAATAACATATAGGCTATGTTTCATCGATGTACCACGCGAGCGAAGCCGCGGGCAGAAGATGGTATGATTCATACACCTTTGTTATACACCTTTACAATACTGTTGTTGAAGAAAAGAGTAACTACCGAGTTTCTTGCCGGATTCTTCTCAGTAGCTGCTGCAACATTCCGAACCGGTGGTAGAATCATATTTCAACAGAACAGAACAGAACGTCACGCCCATAATTCCCAAAGGGGTAGGCAGACTTTGACTGAATGAAAAATCAGTATCTAGTTGGTAAATCATTTAATCGCAATGTACTTAATTTTTAATTATTTAGGTACATTGCGATTAAATGATTTACCAATTACTGATCTTGCATTATTACTTAGCCAACATGTAGGTAGGTATTTAAAATAATACTTGATTCAGGCTCGATTCTATAAACATCAGATTTTGTAAAAAAAAAGGCGCTAAAATAGTAAAAGTATGCGCGGCAAAACTTTAAAATGGTCGAAAATGGAATGCATACTTAAACAAAATATTAAACAGTTCAAAAAATTGCACCTCACGCCCAAAAGAGTTTAGCGAAAATTGCCAAGTTACATATTTTGACTGAGGTGTAGCGATATTGAGCGTAGGGCATAAAGTAAGAGTGTTTAGAGTTAGAAATTTGTCAGATCTAAAGTGGAACCAGATATTAGATCTCATAACTTTTTGACAATGCAAGCATATGGTCTAATATCTTTGTTATATAATGTCTATGTAAAAATAAAGACGGCAATAACATTAAATAAATAAATTCTCCAGACTGAAACACCAAGTAGCGGGATTCGAACCCGCGACCCTTGGTTTCGTGGCCAGGGTCTCTGACATGTCAAACATTCCATCATTAAATTAAGAAAAGAAGTCTTTCTAATTTATTTATTAAATTAAATACTGAATACGAAATTAGGTTGAACTTATAAACTTAAAAATATTAACAATGTTTTTCAAAATTTTCAAAAATGTACCTAAATGAAATCTATACTAATACTTGATATTATAAAGCTGAAGAGTTTGTTTGTTTGCTTGAACGCGCTAATCCCAAGAACTACTGGTCCGATTTGAATACTATCAGTGTTAGATAGCCCATTTATCCAGGAAGGCTATAACCATCACGCTAAGTCCAATAGAAGCGGAGCACCAATGAAGAAATTTTCAAAATCGTTATTTTTTCTTTTGAGATCTTCCGCTGCGAGCGCTGCGTAAATGGTTTATGTTTCGCAAAAATCATGTAGGTATGACAGAATAGCTCCCCATAGAAATGTTCTAAAAAATATACACATATGAAATATAGACATATGCTGTCTTTTAAGGTTGGCTTACTACAAACTTTTTTTATACTTACCAAATTTGTTTTAAAATAATGCATTATTTGCCAAGGTGTTTTTATAAACATGATATAACCTAATCCTTATCCAAATAAATACGTTATTCATCACAAGTATTTCATTTAACCAAAATTTCCCTTTACATATTTTTGATTTCGATTATATTTCTTAGGAGATATCGCAGTTTTATAATGTTTAATTTTTTGATTTTCTAAATCCGAGTGGCCTTTCCCCCACATTCAGTCAAATTAAAAATTGGCACTTCAATTGTGTTGCTATGGAACCACCAAATGTATGCAATGGAGCCAGACTCCAAGTAAAATTTAAAATTTACGCACCTTTTGATTATTAAATAATTAAATTTCAGGTGAAGGTATCGTTTACGGTACCAATTAATAAGGTCCAGGAGCAAACATTTAAGCACATAGGAATAGATTTACGCCAATAGTGTTTTTCGCACGAGCAACTATATGTTGTCCTGTCGAAATTTCGTTCAAGTGAAAATCATTACCTACTTCTGCCGGAAGAAAACAATACTAAATATAAAGTGTACGCAGTAGTACTTTAAAATAACATTAGATTTGAGTTTTTTTTTTTTAATAATCTACAATCTACATGATACATATATATTTAGATAAGATTATAAGACCCAGCACTTTGACTGGCTTGATGGCGCATTCGGTAGTGACCCTGTTCCATGCGCTAAGAGTTGTGAGTTCGAACCCCACCCAGGACAAATATTCGTGTGATGAATACTTGGGTTTGTTCTGTGTCTAGGTGTTAATATTCAATATTTAAGTATATATTTGTAATACCACAACATTCAATAAACAATTTTAAAACTAGAGGAATTATAATTAATGACACCTTCGAAACTTCATAATTTCGGGGTATTATTTATTTCAACGTGACATCCTGAACAAATTAATTATTACTTAATACTTGCACTGTATGACGGGGTGAAAACATATATATTTAACGGTAAGAAAATGATGATAGTAGACATTTTTGGGGCCTGCCATATTTTCCAGGAACTTTTGTATTATTTCTAAAGTATATTTGTTTGTGGTTTAATTATAAAAAATAAGCTATTTCTCTCAAATTCTGAAAAACAGTATCTAATACTTAGTTTAAAAACAGGGGGAGCCCTATTAAAAATACTATTCATATCGACGCTAGAAAGGAAAAATTATCCAAGCGACATTTTTGGCCATATTAAGTTATATATGTCGTAGGCAATATGTATGATTCCGCTGTTTACATACGGCGTCGTCAGTTTAAAAGCGCTCGCAGTTATCTATTATGCCGAAGGCTATAACTCGATCAATTGTTATAATTTCGACGTTGGTTGTTCTTCTTCGGTTCTGGCTCTAGGGTCGCAGTTGTACCTAACACTCCTCCTCGCTTCGCTCGTCGTCGTACCTATTATTTTAACTACTACCTAACCTGACCTAAACTAAATACTTGCGGCATACTATAAAATGACCGTAATATACATTTTGCCTTCGGCATAATACATATCTAACTGCAAGCGTTTTTAACTGACGACGCCGTATGTAAACGGCGAAATCATACAAATTACCTGCGACATGTACCTACATTGTTGGAATCGCCTGATTTTTCTGCGTCGTTTGGTCTTGCTCACGTACTTCTACGACGATTTTTGATGTCGCTTCGACATTTTCACTTTTATTTCCTTACTAACCGACAAAATTATATTAAACATATATTAAAGTTTTTTTTGCCTCAACTTCCACATTTTTTTTATTTTGGTAAGGCAAGTTTTACTCTGATATAATTTCTAAATAAAAGATATACTTATATTAAATTTTTACCGCACCTACCTTAATCAATTTTTCCCGTCTCTACTTTTACGGAAAATTTTACTAAGCGACACTTACTTTAAAACTAAGCATTATTTTTAATAGTTACGTATAATATAATGTAGATCTATAAAAGAATAAACTAATAAATTTCTAAGAACTAAGCTTCTTGGACCACTACAAGCATTTAGACGATTTTTTTTCTGAAAATTCAAACTCTACTGTAAAGTTAGTCTGATGTCGCTTGGATAATTTTTCCTTTCCAGGGTCGATATATAATTATCAATTGTAATAGAGTAATAGTACACTTCTTGAACATTATTAATTTTAGCAGAATTAAACTGGCTTAGAGTTTTATAGGCTTATTGCTTAAAGTTTATTACCAAACCTCCCTTTTGTCCCTACAAAGGGAATACTTACTTCTCAATTTGTCAATCTGAGACCAAAACACAAGGGTTATCTTGAGTTAAGTGGTGCACCGGCGCCTGGGCATTAACAAACTCAAGATTCTCGAATCCTGATCAAGAAAATTGAGCAAAATGTTCCCGATCAGAATATAATCAAAACAAGCATGCGAAATTCAAAACGGCTATTGCCTTGCAATATTTTCGTAACCCGTAGAAAGTCAGTTAATGGAATTGAATAAATAAGTAAACCCTTCAATCACCTTTACCGTACGAGGCATAAATTAGAATGTAAAAAAATCGAAAATTAAAAATCTAATGTCTCAAAATGTCGAAAATTAAACCTCAAAAATCCACTACAACATTGCACATTAATCCAATAAATTTACAAACAACAAAAAGTAATTGTTTTAAAATTTGGAACCAAATAGAGGCACATAATCAAAAACAGAATTAACAAGGAATAACAAGCTACTGTATTGTCGCAAAATTAGAATTATACCTAAAACAACGTTCCTCATTGCTGTCCTATATGATACAAAATGATGTGTTACTGAAATTTAATTGCAGTCATAAAATTTGTACCCATTATCACTACCTATTCAAAGATTATACAAACTTGTATGATAACATTTTAATATAAAAACCCTACGCCTAACCTACACAGCATAGTCTTCTTGGGGACTTTACGATCAAGTAAGTTTTTTTTTGGCTTTACTATATTTTTATGGTGCCTACACCTAATCTCGCATAACTTAAACTTTGAACTTTAAATACTTTCTATATGTAGCTCAGTTGTAAATATTGGTTAATCCATGCCGTTATTCGTATATTATTATTTTTATTTTTTATTTATGAATGACTAGCTGTGCCAGCGGTGTCACCCGCGTTTATGGTTAATATTATAAAGACTATTTCCGTCATACATGATTTCTATGTAACTTTAACCATTAAGGCTGCACACGCGACGGAAGCTTAAAAAATGGAGTAACTTCTTCCGTTTTGCCAACATTTCCCTTCACTACTCTGCTCCTATTGATTGTAGCGTGATGAAAAGTATACTATAACCTGCCCAGGAGTATGAAGAATAATTGTACCAAGTTTCGTTAAAATCCGTCGAGTAGTTTTTGTTTCTATAAGGAACATACAGACAGACTGGCAGACAGACAGACAGACACACTAATAGACACACTAATCACCCCCTGATAGTTATTTTGAAAATATATTTCATGTACAGAATTGACCTCTCTACAGATTTATTATAAGTATAGATTATATATTATTGTGTAAGTAAAGATATTTAGTTCGTAAGATTCTGTCCGATTCAACTGAGGGTTAACATAAAGTTTGCGGCACATTATAAAGCATTTGAAATAAGTTATTTAATTGGATATATTTTTGTTTCAGAAAAATCAACATGAAATTCTTCGTTGCTTTTGCCCTTCTCGTCGCTGCGGCCTCTGCCGCCGTAGTCCCCACCCTGAGCCCCGCTCAGATGATGGAGGTCCAGCAGATCGTGAACGCCATCCACAGCCCCAGCACCCACCCCGCCACCGCCGCCGCTCTCCAGGACATGCTCAACGAATTCTTGGCCCCCGTCATGAGCCCCATCATGCCCAGCCCCATCATCGTGCCTAGCCCTGCGCCCGCCCCTGTGCCCACCCCTATCCTTGGCCCCGGCTTCGAGATCATCGACGGACCCGCCGTCTCCCCGATCGTCGTGCCCAGCCCCCAGCCCACCCCCATCCTTGGCCCCGGCTTCGAGATCATCAACGGACCCGTCGTCTCCCCGATCATCGTGCCCAGCCCCCAGCCCACCCCCATCCTTGGCCCCGGCTTCGAGATCATCGACGGACCCGTCGTCTCCCCGATAATCGTGCCCAGCCCCCAGCCCACCCCCATCCTTGGCCCCGGCTTCGAGATCATCGACGGACCCGCCGTTTCCCCGATCATCTTGCCCACCCCCGTCGTTGATGTTCAGCCTGAGACCATCGTGCACGAGCCTGTCATCATTCACGAGCCCGCCGTCGCTCCTGCTCCCATCGCCGTGGCTGAACCTACCGCCAACGCTCCCCTGGTCCAGATCATCCTGAACATCAACCAGGCTGACTCCCCCGCCGCTGCCATCCCTGTCCCTAGCCCTGTAATTGAGGACAGCGCCGCCCCCATCAGGCCTACTCCCATCCAGGTTATTGACACCCCCGTCATTGTACCCACCCCCGTCCAGGTTATCGACACTCCCACCATCGTGCCTACCCCTGTGCAGGTCGTCGACACCCCCACCATCGTGCCTACCCCTGTGCAGGTCGTCGACACCCCCACCATCGTGCCTACCCCCATCCAGATCGTCGATGTCCCCCAGATCGTGCCCACCCCCGTGCACATCGCCGATGTCCCTCAGATCGTGCCTTCCCCTGTTATCTCTCTTCCCGAAATTCTTAACTAAGTTTAGCAGTATTAATATTGCGTATCTTTAACTAGCTGCTAAGTTAGTTGACGGTGTGGTTTTAGTTTATTATCATTGTGTTTATAAGTGTTTCTTGGAGCATGAGATATAATAAAATATAAACGAAAATTACCAACTACACTTTTGTTTTCTTACTAATTTACTTACACCAATATTTTTTTGTTAGAGTTTTTGTAGATTGTGGTAAAACTAAAAGAACTATATAATTTATACATATTTAAGTAAATCGAGAAGAATTTCAGTTTCTCAAAAACTTGTGGGCAAAAGTCAGGGTAAAGTAGGAAATCTTAAGTTAAATGACGACATATAAGTTAAATACCACAATATACGTTGCATAAAATTAAATAAACAAATAAATTATTCAGACTTACACAGCATTTCCATAGATCCAAACAAAGCATTTATGTTTGCAATATGGATGTTAGAGTAGATTTACAATACGAAAGTAAGAAAGAGAATGCAGTTATTGTGGAAGGCCCTAACCCACTCATGACGACCAAATTATATAAAAAGGAATATGAATGTCAAAGAAGGCAGAGAGGTTTGTTTGTTTCACAAATTAGTTAACGAATGAACAATACCCGTTCCCCTGTTTACATGAGGGATTAATAGTAATGAACCCTTCAAGTAGAGAACACTAACTCCTACCGACCATATAGGATTTGTGGATCGCCGAAGTCCTGGTCAGCGCGCAGGCATCTGCGACCTATCAAAGGGTAGATACGAACTCACACCGAAAGTGCTTACGACAATACAGACAGTTGTGTTAGCTAGATCAGCTATACTCAATGTGTGTTCCGCGGAACCCTGGGGTTCCGTGAAGCCTTTCTGGGGGGTCCACGAAAATTGGTACTGATCATAATTGTTAAAATAAAGGGGTACTATATTTAAGTCTCCTGGCGGAAAATCTGTTTAAAGTCGACTATTACACCCCCCCCCCCCCCGCGCTGCCGCCCTCCGCTTCCTAAAAGGGTTCCATAGCATAAAAAGTTTGAGAAGCACTGAGCTAGATCATATTAAGCAAACAGGATGACACAAGTACTATAATATATGTAAACTATTTAATTATTTATATTATTGAAATATAAAACTTTGTAATTATACTTGACATACACAACATGCAATCTTAGCAACCTTTATTTTGCACCAATTTCTTGAAATATTGCCTTTTGGCGTCTATACATGAGAATCGTACTAGCAGCACCCCGCGGTTTCACTCGTGTAGTTCCCGTTCGTGGGAATAAGGGGATAAAATATATACCTAGTAGTATATTCGTTACATACATACAAATAATCTTTCGTCTTTATAATAATAGTGTAGATTACGAGTATTTGCATATTACCTTACTTCAAGGAAAATATTTCAATGTTATCTAGCAACACTACCCAAATTTCATTGAAGTTTTGTGTTCCAAGTAATGAGTAACAAATAACACGGAAATATAATATCAAAATATTTAGTTAATATTACTTAACTATGCAACGGTACTCCGTTTTCTCGTTTTAATTTTTGGAACAACTTTTATAATGCTTAAACACACAAGACGGCATTTTTAAAAACTAATTTAAAACACAGACGTGACGTACTGTCAACGCAACGCTTTGTTTCGAACTGTCTCTGGTTCCCCTATCAATAGGTTACGAAGGTCAAATCGACAATCACTTCAAAGTAGACCAGACTTGCTATATCCTGGATCATGGTCTAAGCGGACCCCGACTAAGCACGAAAAATAAAAATAGGAGGATGATAACATTTTAACTTAAGTAATCATGTTTTAAAATCCTGATGATGATCCATATTACGAAGAATGCATTCTTATAAAATCTAGTTTTGTAAAGCCACACTTTATCGGCAGGATTAATTTCAGCAGAGTTGAACTAATAAGTTGTTTAAGAGTTTATTGCCAGATCACCCTATTAGTCCCAAGCCAACAGTAAAGATATAAAAAAAAAAATATCAGACTACATCACGTACATTGATCTGACTCCGAGGTAAGTAGCTTAAGCACTTGTGTTACGAATATCAAAAACAACTGTGGTATTACAAATATATACTTAAATATTGGATATTAACACCCAGATACAGAACAACAGAAGTATTCATGATACGAATATTTGTCCTGGATGGGGATCAAACCCACAACTTTTGGCGCATGGGGCAGGGTCGCTACCGAATGCGCCATCGAACTTGTCAAAGAAGAGATACTTATACCTCTTGTTAAATCCTAGATCACGGTCAATTTGAGTTCAATAGCAGGCGATAACATCGTCGATGTAAGCAGTGCTGCGTATCGGGACAGTCACGTTCAAATGCGCTTTTCGTTTTCGACCATGACCAAAAACCCTCCAAGACATTGCTAAAATGTATTCTTTTTCCTTACCTTTAGAATATAAATAAACATAACTGGCAAATATATGACGTTCACTACTACCAAATAGACACTTTGTCGAAACTCGAGGAAAGTCAGTTAAAGGGTAAAATGGACCAAAATAAGATGCCCTTCGGTTATACAGGACTGAGGATATCCAAGGATTCAAACTTCAAAAAGGGTTGTCAAGGACGAACCAATACCAACTTACTCAGTTAAGTGATATTGTATATCTATGACGGATGCATTTCTAAAATGTATTGCGCTCCAGTTATAAGTTCTTCCAGTACACAGGTCCTAGAAAGCTGCTATTGTTTCTTAGAGTCGAGTTAAGGTCGTGGGCATGTGTGTCCACGATTTAATCTGTATTTCCATTTTACAACTTTTGTCCAGTGTACAATTTTTTACTTTAATCCAAACGAGATCGTAAAACCGTTTATCTTGGTATGGGCATGTGATGAGAAGAGAGGAAGAACATGTGACAAAGAGAGTGATGAGTATGAATGTTAGTGGATGGAGAGGAAGAGGAAGTCCAAATAAGAGATGGATGGATTGTGTGAAAGATGATATGAGAGAAATGGGAGTGGATAGCTTGATGACGGCTGACCGGGACGTATGGAAAAGGAAGACATGCTGCGCCGACCCCAGATGAACTGAGAGAAGGGCAAGAGGATGATGAAACAAGATCGTAAAAAAATTAACTTTTAACATTTTGAACCAGTTAGAGGCACAGAATTAGGAGCAGAATTATGACGAGTTCGTCTACTGGATGACTGCGACACACATTATGTACTTATTTGTAAAGTGTGCGTTGATTTTTGTTATCTTTTCTTTCTTGTTCTTATAGCATGTGTTTTAAAATGTGTTATGTGTCTCCTTTATCCAAATAAAGTTGTTATCTCTCTATCTACTGGTTTTGCATTGTTATGTTTATATGAACAAAAAAAAACGTTGTTCCTTATTGTTGTCTTGGGTAATTCAAAATGATTGCGAATATCATGTTAGTAAAAAGTAATTGAAGTCATAAAATTTGTTACTATTATCACAAACTTTTTATAGATTTATTATAACTAATATGATAAATTTTTAATATAAAAACCTAATGCTAAACCTAAACATCATACTCTTTTTGGGGACATCAGAAGCAAGTAAGTTCAGCAGTTTTTTTTTGTCTTACAAAAATTTAACAGTATCTTGAATTAATACGTAGCTTATATTGTATTTTAGACGCCTTTGTTTGTATATGAACCTTGCCCCGAAATCGCATTATAGATGTCTTCGTGCTCATATATTTTGAACTTATGTCATCAGAAAAATCAATTTTAATTTTTTTGCCAAATGATCACGTGCATAGCATTGTATTATTCCTATCTGTATCATATTGGTTAAGACAGATTCTACAGTCTTTTAGCAACAGGCACAATATGACAATATCTGCGTAAATGCTTAATAACACTTCCGCAAGTAAGATTCTGCCTGATTTATCTGTCGCAGAGATTGTCTACCTGAACCCTACCGATAATATCACAGATCTAATTTTACTAAATTATTTAAGATATTTTTGACTAGCTCGATGACGCATTTGGTAGTGACCCTGCCCCATGCGCCAAGAGTTGTGGGTTCGATCTCTACCCAGGACAAACATTCGTGTGATGAATACTTGTGTTTGTTCTGTGTCTGGGTGTTAATATCTAATATATTTAAGTATATATTTACTACTTAGCTCGGAGTCAGATCAATGTATGTGATGTCGGTAATTTATTTATTTGGAAATATTCTTGTTTCAGAAGCATCAACATGAAATTCTTCGCTGTTTTTGCTCTCCTCGTCGCCGCGGCGTCAGCCTCAGTGACCCCCACCCTGACCCCCTCTCAGATGTTGGAGGTTCAGCAGATCGTGGATGCTATCTACAGCCCTAGCACAGATCCCGCAACCGCCGCCGCCCTTGAGCAGATGCTCAACGACTTCTTGAGCCCCATCATGGCCCCTATCATGCCCAGCCCGATTATCGTGCCTAACCCTGCGCCCGCCCCTGTGCCCACCCCCATCCTTGGCCCCGGCTTCGAGATCATCGACGGACCCGCCGTCTCCCCGATCGTCGTGCCCAGCCCCCAGCCCACCCCCATCCTTGGCCCCGGCTTCGAGATCATCGACGGACCCGCCGTCTCCCCGATCGTCGTGCCCAGCCCCCAGCCCACCCCCATCCTTGGCCCCGGCTTCGAGATCATTGACGGACCCGCCGTCTCCCCGATCGTCGTGCCTAGCCCCCAGCCCACCCCCGCCATTGATGCTCAGCCTGAGACCATCGTCGCTCCTGCTACCGCCAACGCTCCCCTGGTCCAGATCATCCTGAACATCAACCAGGCTGACTCACCTGCCGCTGCCATCCCTGCCCCTAGCCCCAGCATCGAGGATAGCGCGGCCCCCATCAGGCCCAATCCCGTCAGGCCCACTCCCGTCAGGCCCACTCCCATCCAGGTCATCGATATCCCTGAAATCGCGCCCACCCCCATCCAGATCATCGACACCCCCACCATCGTGCCCACCCCCATCCAAATCGTGGACATCCCCACCATCGTGCCCACCCCCGTGCAGGTCGTCGATGTCCCCCAGATTGTGCCCACCCCCGTGCAAATCGCTAATGTCCCCCAGATCGTGCCATCTCCCGTCATCGCTCTTCCCGAAATCCTCAACTAAGTCCAGCAATATTGAATTTCGCACGTGTAACTAACTGGAATGTTAGCTAACGCTGCGGTTGTAACTTTTTTACTGTTGTGTTTATAAATGTTTCTTGCAGCATTAGATACAATAAAATGTTAACGAATACTATCAAATACAAGTTTGTTTCTATTGCAATTGTATTTCCTAACACCATTGTATAATCTAGATAGTTAGGTATACCTACATTATATCCCTGATAGTACTACAAAGAGCAGGATGGATTTGACTGTGGACATTCTCTAAATAACTTACCCGTACCCATCTGCATAATTGGTACATCCATAATATCGAGTTCATCAAGTATACTTAGTATTTGAGCTCGAAGGCCATTCAAGAATATTCCTCGGTGAAAGTTTAACTGGCAATTCGTCAAAACTTACCTTATTTCAAACTCATAAACCAACGCTGAAAAATTTACTGAATTAATTGAATTTTATTACAGTATTATGATAAGCTCTTCTTGATTAATTAATTAATTTAGTTTAGTGCAGTAGTTGTCCTGCATTTTGTTACTGCTTGTAGCTAATAAACATATTTCATTTCATTTAAATTAATAAAATATTTGGTTCGTTTTGATTAAATGAAACTAAATAAGTTGCATATGTCCGTTGTTCAAAATAAATGAATTTCCCATGTTCAATTATAGGTATATAGTGACTTGAAAAAGAATTAGTATCTACCTATTGTCAGAATTTGAGAAATCATAATCTTCCTAGTCGGGGTGCGATTAGACCATGATCCAGGGTTTAGCGAGTCTGGTAATTACAGTGAGAAGACTGCCGATGTGACCTTCGTAATCCTTAGATAGGGGAATATCTGAGGATTAAATATTTAATTTATATCTAAGTAGTTTGTATATAACATTATACAAAGTACTTGGGTATTAATTAAATATAATCCTCAGATATGGATTAAATATATAAGATAATTTAATTTAATATAATAATATAAGATAAATAATTACGTGTTTATGAGTTTTACCAAAATTATATCTCAATGGGGTTTCATATTAAAATGGGCTTCTAGATTCTGGCTTTTAATGAAAATTTTGTCGGAGTCAATGAAACCCAAATAATTATTTTAAACGAGAACCTGGGGCAGATCCGTGACGGTGTCATTGGGGTCATAATCCTTCCCCATAGGCTAGTTCTAGCATATGTTTTTTCTCACATTCTGATTTATGAGGATTACCAGCGTGTAAGGGCGTTTATACATGCCAGACAGTGTATCGATGATCAGCCGCAATATAGGACGCAGAAAGTCGCGCGACAAAACGTGGGACCCTGAAATGTCGGCGATGGCCAACGAATATTCGCGACTCCGAAACTAATGCTCTTTATCTTTGTAATTTTTTGTTAACTTGATGAAATATGTGTCTGCTGACTGACGGACTAAATAGACTAAAATAGAATGATAGTTTTTTTACCCAGTATTCTCCCTATTGTTTGAGTAGTCCACATACACATGCAAGACCCTGATATGCATAAAAGATCAAATTAACAGTTTGTAATTTTTAAGTAAATGCGCATTATACCTACTTGGACACATTCTTTGAATCTAATCTTATCATATCTTACTCACTTGGGCAGTGGCGGATTTACCCTAAGGCCCAGTAGACCTGGGCCTAGGGCGGCCAGATATTAGAGGCGGCCAATCGTGATAAAAATTAAGTGATGACGCCTTAGTTCTGAGAATTATGGCTTGGGGCCTAGGGCGGCCAAGAATGTAAATCCGCCACTGCACTAGGGAAGTTAATAGTAGACAACCATTTACTTAAATGTATGTTTACAGTTTCTTCTATTACAATATCAGGATTTTTTTCAATTACGCAAAAAACATTACCAACTTTTATGCATAACAAGGTCCCATTGTTATTTGAATACGCTGGTTTCCTCACGATGTTTTCCCTCACCACCAGGTTAGTAGCATAAATATGTACTTAATTTAAAACATACAGAGTTAGGTACCTATCCGAATTTGAACTCATACGTGAGGTAGGAAGGTCCTTACTGTTTTTGCAAAATATACAACAACAACAGTTTAGCACAAACATGTTCGAAACAGTGTTTTTACAATGAGTCTTAACACAATGAATATACCTACCTTATTTACACAAAAATAAATGTCAAACATCGGGTACACAATAAATTATATTAAAAGGAAATATATAATAATAATAAAATGTGTCACTATGTAAATAGGAGACATCCATAAATTACATCACACGGGGCAGGGAGGGGTCTACGAAGTGTGACATGGTGTGACAAGCGGTGGGAGGGGTCCTAAGTTTCGTGACATCACATTTCATAATCTAATATATATATCTTATTAATTTGCAATTTTTAGATGTGAAATGGCAAAACATGTGATGTGACACTAGAGAGGGGGAAGTCTCACAAATGTGACGAGCAGTGACAAGGCTGGGGGCGGGCTCAAAATGTCATGGAATTCGTGTGACGTAGTTTATGGATGGCCCCAACATTACAAGCAGGCGTAGCTACCGAGGGGCAACCCCACCCCCGTAAGAAAATATTAATTAGCACCTAGTGTGTTCATTTTTTTAACAATAAAAATATCTTTTAACAACACTATTTGCACCCCATGCGTACGCCTATGTATATTGATGTATACCTGAACAGGGGATCCCAGTTTTTTTTTATCCCCAATGCCCTTGGTCGCCTACGCAACTGATTATTAGTTTAAGGGTCATAGCCTTATATGGTCTTAGGTCACTTTTAAAACATTATCTATAAAATATAAATAATAAAATAAAATTCTTTAGACTGACACACCAATTTTCTAGTCCCAAACTAAGCTTGTGCTATGGATACTAGGTGAACGGATAGACATACTTAAATACGTTTATAAATATCCATGACTAGAGTACGAATATCCATGTTCATCACACGAAATATTTGCCCCTAGCGGGATTCGAACTCGCGATCCTTGGTTTTATGGCCAGGGTCTCTGACCACTCGAGCAACGGGCCAGTCAATGTTGTGCTATCTATGTTGAAAAAAATCTATGTTGTGCTATGGCGACCACTATCTGTTTAATACGGATCAAGACAATCAATTGACTAATTCCTCCAATAAGCACGTCTACAGATGACGTTGGTTCATTGTCTACGTCATGGTCATATAATCTACAACGCCTGATTAAGTTATTCTCGCTGCTAAGTATATCTACTTAACACAGACGATTAGTCGAACCTTTGTACCCAAACACGCAAAACCTAGGTCGTAGGAAGTAAGTACTTAACATTTTAATAGGAACATTTTAATGTTCTTCCAGCATGATTAAAACTCTTGTCGACTTCGACCATAGTGAATTAAATAGGTGTTTTAGATGGAATCTATTACACCATATTTTTCTAAAATAAAAGCATACAAAGGTACTCATTAAAACACATGTCCTACATTTCCCGCCGGCAAAATTCGTCAACACTTTTAAGTGATTCCAGAACAACCAGAAAGTAAGACAAAATTCAAAATGCATAGGTACATATACCATGACGTAAGATAAGATTCTACCCAGAAAAAACCGGCAAGAAACTCGATAGTTACTCTTTTAAATGCCAAGTCCTAATAGGTAAATAGAAATATTCGACTACATCACATACCTACATTGATCTCGTTCCGAGGTAAGTAGCTTTAGCACTTATGTGCCGGATATCAGAATCAACTGTGGTAATACAAATATAATATATACTTTAATATTTAATATTAACACCCAGACACAGAACAACACAAGTATGCATCACACGAATGTTTGTCCTGGGTGGGATCGAACCCACAACTCTTGGCGCATAGGGCAGGGTCACTACCGAATGCGCCATCGAGCCAATCACTAGCACACATAGCTATTATGTAATTATAATTTCTTAGTCAAGGTAAATCTATCAGTGCAGGTGTTCATCATCACAATCACCATTTCAGCCAAAAAAATATCCACTACTAGACATGGCCTCTTCGAAAGTCATCAATAATAATTGGTCCCTTGCAGCTTATGTTTATCGTCTGAACAACTTCATTTATCCTTTTTCTTACCCACTATCAAAGTTAACGTAATGTAGAATACTAGTGATGAAGAAGTGGGAGAAACTGCAGAGTTTAATTAATTGTTATCTACTTATAAATAAATTATATCAACATTATTGTTAACCAATTTAGAATGAAAGAGCTCAGAAATGAAAGGAAATATTGTAATAGATAGAATGGCAAAATACTGACGTGCAACCGAAAAGACACAAGAATTAGGGAAGAAAGACAGATTGTAATATATAAATTATAAAAGAGGTAAGAATGTAAATACAATAAAATAGAATAGTAAATAAAATAGTTGGTAACAATTATTTTTGTGAAATAGACAGTCTCATCTTTTCATAATTCCTAGAAGTACCTAAAATGAGATATGGATCCACTTTATTCTATAGCACTATCTTTAATTTGTAGGAGGGTGGATTTTGTATAAGTAGATAATACTTTTGAGCGTTCTAACAAAAAACTACCTAAAGCAACAAACTTAAAAGGTAACCTTTTTTCCGGAGAATTGCCTTACGCATACCACTCCACCCGGGGGATGATGTGGTTATGTGGGACTCTCCCCCACGATAGGGGGGGGTCTACCCACTAAAACTTCTGGCTGTTCCACCGAATCGCTTCGGAAGGGGCCCTGGGACCGCCGCGCACCAACAAACCCTTCCCAGCGTTTGCCCCGTTTAGGCTCAATTATATTGCCCGCTTCACGAGCTCTCTTTAAAACTCGGTCACCCATCCGAGGTTCACCCAGATGGGTGTAGCTTGTCTTTCGAAACGTTAAGTCAATCTTAGTCGAGCGATCGATCCACAATACTATGAATTTTACCTACTACCCTAGCTAGCTAATACCCGTACAATTAATCAGGTAGGTTGTAATACTGCCTTCCACACGTTTCATTTTCCAGAACATAAGTAAGTCTAGGGGGCCTGTGATTTTAAATTTATTGAAAGGGAGACCTTTAACATATTTTCTATGCAACACTGTATTTTTATTGGTTTATCCAACCTATGTGTACCCAATAAAGATTGTTTATCTTTCAGTTCGTCAGTGCATTTGACTAATGGTTGTCAATTCATAAATAAAATTTGTCTGTTTCTTGAACTTGCATACCGAAAGTGATATCTCAATGCAACGATAAGATTGAAACGTCACATCATTCATTTATTATTTTTTATCTCCATTGTCTAAAAATAATAACTGCCAATATTATTTTTTTAAAGCCTGTTTTATTGAGAAATATGATTCAGAATCGAAGTAGGTAATGAGAAACAAAGGAAGAAAGATAAAAGTAGCAGAACAATTTTGACGTTTATTCGTAGGACATAAACTTACTTGGCCACCCACCAATGAGGGTTTTTTGAATTAAAACATCCAAAAGATGGCGTAACTGTGACTTGCGGTCTTGTCACCCTCCTCATTGGTTAGTTGTCAGACCAAACCTCTGAGTACTGAAACTAAGATGGATGAAGATGGAGATGGCTTAACCACCAAAAAGTGAAGCCCAATTTTGAGTGAGAAACAAATATGGCGCCTTTGTGTAGTGTCATTCCACTTTACTTATTTACATACTATAAGTCTCTGAACAATTTATTTATGACGATGTTTTTGAATGTTACAAGTTAGATTATGTTATAATCACAAACTTTATCAAAATTGGCACAATACACCACAAATTCCACTGACATTGACAACTTAAAACGAGAAACCAAAATGGTAAGCCGGCTTCACTTAGGTATTTCTATGACGTCACTTGATGATGTTACCTAAAATAGTTAAGTCAAATATGTTGTTGTCTCTTTTTATGTGCAGTATTGTAGACTTGATAAAAAGAGATTTCAGATTGATTTTTTAGATTGATTTGAGATTGATTTTTTAGAGATTGATAAAAAGAGAGGTTTATGAATACAATATCGATATTAATCATATTTGTATAACAGATTGTTCGTATAGAACATTAGGTCGTCTCCATATGTTTCAGTACTCAGAGGACCAAACTGACATGCTGTCAACAAGGAGCCAATAGTGACAGTGTTAAGACCACGAGACTCCCAGGTGCCATCTGGCGGTTTTTGTATTTTTTAAAACCCTCATTCTTATCACAAAACATCACGCCCGTAATCTACGAAGGGGGACCAAAAGGACAGCAAGCCCCCTTAATCACATTCAGCCAAAAAAAAATCTGGGCTGGTTTGGTAGAAAATTGTGACAAGCGGCTAGCTCGTCGCCTGCACTGACACACACCCAAAACCCGATATACCATTATACCCACCAATTCCTAATAACCAAACTAAATTTTACCTTTTACTATGGTATGGATATTAGGTAACTAACATACATCTACTTAAATGGGCCGTTCTTTTTTACGTACATAAATTTGCAATCGGTATACTTCTTTGTCACCTTTAGACGTATTAAACACGAGGAATATTGGCGGATAACATCAAACAACTAATACGCAACATTTTAAGCAGTTACACGTGATTGTATACTGTACGTGCCTTGTACATTGACGACATAGATACATACCTAACAATAATATTATGTTTACTACCGGATTGCCATAAATTTAGCAAATCCCTCGAACGATAACTACTGTTAAGAGAATAAGCTTACCTTTATTTATCAAAGTTGTAAAGCCGTAAATCGATAGAGATTAGGTATTACTTCCTACGGGTACGCTGACATCATTGTAATGGCGTCGTTTTGTAGACATACATACGTAACTTCACGCCCGCAATCCCCGAAGGGGTAGGCAAAGTCAAAAGGCTAGCAGGCCCCTTTAATTGTAGACATACAAATACATAACATAACGCCCATAATCCCCGGAGGGGTATGCAAAATCGAAGGGACAGCAAGTCCCTTCAACAACATTCAGCCAAAATAAAACTGGGCTGGGTTAGATGGAAAATTGTGATAAAGTAGTGACAAGTGGCTAGCTTGTCGCCTACACAAACGCATACCCAAATTGTAAACTTAAACGCATCATTAATGTACATTGATATTACCTAGGGTTAGCGTTCTTTAGGGCTATATTGAATCGGGGTTTCGTATTTCGGTATTCAGTGTTACAGTCATACGGCTGTTGTTATGACTCTTACGTTCGAGCTTGAAGGAGCCTCCAGGTGTCGAATTTCGTCTATCTATATTGTTTTGTTATTTTTTTTGAGATTAATTATATTTTATTTACTTAATTATTTGAGACCAGTTCCTATTTTGTGATGTTTCGTTAGTAACAGTCCTAGTTCTGTGTCAAAAAGATCCTTACAATAAGTCCTTATGTAATGTACCTATGTAAAATCACTTTGCAGCTATTTATCAATATCGCACACACAGAAATTCCGTTTATTTTTAAATGGAAAAATACTGCCTACACAATAATATGTTTTATACTAAAGGTACTTGTATCATTTGTAGACATTCATACATAATGAAATTAAGTTTATACGAACTTATTTGAAATCGTAGTTCGTTATCTTCAAACTTAATTAATTATAATAATATCGTTGACGTAAATGACTAGTTTTATGACAGAAATGTACCTAATCCTTTTATTATTTTGGTAATCTCATTTTAAATGCTAGTTGATACAAAAAAAAGCTTTTCCTTCGAATCAGAATGACACATCTACTTCTGAGTCACGGTATAACGAGGAAAAAAATACATAACATCACGCCCATAATCCCCGAAGGGGTAGGCAGAGTCAAAATCAGCGTAAACCTGGGCTGAGTTAGGTGGAAAATTGTGAAAAAGTAGTGTCAAGTGGCTAGCTTGTCGCCTACACAATCACATACCCAAAACCCAATATACCATTAGTCGCCTTTTACGACATACCAGACAAGAACCACAGTTGGCACATTCTTTATACGTCCCAGACCAACAGGAACATGAGGAAAATGCGACATTTAATATTTCTTGCGTTAAGTCCCATTTCTACTCGGAGTCCGTTTGTACCTTGATTCTAGATTTAGTGAGTCTTAGTATAACATTTAAGTGACTGCTACCTCATCTTCTTGGCCCTAAGATATAGAACCAGACAAAGTTAATCATAGTAACACATCTAACAAGTTTCTTCAAGAAGTTTTGCCACATTGTAAATAATTAAGGGTTGCAAAATCCAGCTAAGTAGGTAGGTAAGTGTCGCATTTTATCCTATGAAGCGTATGAGGTACGCTACGATACTTCCTAACTTTAAGACTATCACCGCTATGCGTTTTTAATAACAAATGACTTCGCACAATATGGACGCCCGCCCTGAGCACGTGAGCACGCAGGCACGTGGCTTTATCACTATTGCAGTTGTAAATAATTTATTTCTTCAAGTCAACGTATCAATTGAAAGGGAAAAAACTGGCACCCTGATTCCAGGTGCTTGTGCAGTAACATTGCTATATGTTAATCAACACAACATAACTTCGTTAATCGATAAGATTTATTGGACGTCTTGCGGCTAAAATATCATCATTATAGAAATTATGGTGCAGTGATGATAATGTTGACGATATTTTCAGGTATTACGTTTGGCCCGGCAAGATTTATGTATCGAGAGTTCTACAATAAGTAACTCTTATCATAAAACAATTAAGTAGTTAATTGATTATATATTCTATAACAATTATAAATATGTAACAGTTGTTATTTATTATTGTTATAGATGTAGGTAAGTATCTACTTAAATCCAATATATCAATTGAATGACGTTTAACTAAAGAACCCAATGAATCCTAATGAAATTGCTATCGGGTTGGGTTTTCAATAAAAATATACATATATATATATATATATACCTACATACACACGTAGAACTACCTACTAGCAATCCAGATAGTACCTTTTTCAAATAAGTAATAACGATTTTTTTAAGGAAAGGATTAGAAATGAAAAGTTTTATTATTTACTAGCTATGCCCGCGGTATCACCCGCGTATATGGTTTATGTTATATAGCCTAGGTATAGCCTTCGTCGATAAAATGGCTTTCTAACACTAAAAGATTTTTTAAATTTGACCAGTAGTTTCTGAGATTAGCGCTTTCAAGCAAACAAACAAACAAACAAACTCTTCAGCTTTATAATATCAGTAAGTATAGTATTAGTATAGATTTATTAGTTATAGGCGAATCGCAACACGCTATAGATAAAACAATCACATGACAGATAAAGAAAAATGAGGAAGTGAAATGAAAAATAAATGAAATTAAAAAAAAAAACGTTTAGACAAAAATCTAATTGATATAAATGTAGGTACTATTCCTTACTTCTGTTTTTTTTTTATAATAACTAATAGAAATAAGGTGAATGTACTATAGCCCAGCCAAATTAGCTTCAAAATTAGGGGTAGGTAAGGTTACACTAATTCACACCAAGCTAAAAATTAGCAGGAATGTTGGGAACACTATATTTGCAATTGCAAAACAGGGTGTAATGCTAAATGCGGCTGCAAAAAATTGCATGATGAATAATTTTGGTCTTACCTATTTTTATGATAAAACTTGCCGTTTAACTGAAAAATGCAAAAAACAGATTTTTTGCAACATATGACCTTGGATAAAAAAAAATCCACACGTCGCCGCGTCGAATCGATGAGGACTTTTGAAAATTCATGCCAATTTTCAGCTTGGTGCGAATTAATTTAACCTTGAATGTCTAATTTGACCGGGCGACAAGCAGACACGTCCGGTTCTCTCTGCCTACCCCGCTAGGGAAGTAGCGTGAAGTTTAGTTAGTTAGTTACTTACAAGCAAACATCTGTCTTCTTTTAGCTCATTTTCCTGTCAGGTCTATTTCTTTAACCGTGATTTAAAATTTACCCAGTTTGGTAACAAAACTTAAACGACTACCACCTGAATTTCAAATTAATGAGTAGGTTACCCACTTTTCGTTATTTTTTATTATGACGATGATTTGACTGGCTCGATGGCTCATTCGGTAGTGACCCTGCCCGGGCGCCAAGAGTTATGGGTTCGATCCCCACACAGGACAAACATTCATATGATGAATACTTGTGTTTGTTCTGTGTCTGGGTGTTAATATTGAATATTTAAGTATACATTGGTAATACCACTGTTGTTTCTGATATCCGTAACACAAGTGCTTAGCTACTTACCTCGGAGTCAGATCAATGTATGTGATGTAGTCTGATATTTATTTGATGACTAACTATATAATATATTTTCCCAACCGCTAAGGATATTAATTTGTAGACGAATCATTGAAATCCTGATCTTTATACCTAAATTTGTAAGACAATTAGGAATGTGACTTACACGCGATGTGTGCAAGTTGAAGACCATTACATTCCTAAACTAAACATTGTTTCCAGTCATCCTTTTTCAAAAATAATATATAGGTACTTAAATTTAAAGTATTTAGTTCTTTAAATACACCTAAAACACATGTGAAAACTTCACCGGATCTGGATAGAGCAGAATTAAATTACTATCGGTTTCTGGCACTTTGGATTAAGTCATATTAATAAGCATTAAAAAGAGATTAGCGCGAAATGTCAGTATCTATAGTAGCATTTCAGTATCATTTAAGATAACACTTTGTATAAAACGTTGCCAATTCTATCGACTATCATAGTTTGTATTTACAACTTAAATTAAACGGTGTGTATTAATTACATTATCATAATAACTTTCTTAAAGTCTCATAAGTAATAATAAAGCCATCTGCTCATATTTTGTCTAAGTCTTACGTGCTTAATAATTATAATAAATTTTAAAAATATCGCCTTCCGATACATGTTTTTCAAATATCATACGCACACTCATGGCTAAATTTTTTTACACTAATATTTATTTGTGAAGTTGCACTGATTTCGAACCAGTCAGACTATCATGCAATAGTTAATTCAACCTTCTTTGTAACGACAGCCACTTAACCTCATGGCCATTGTTACATTGATTTGATCTGTGTTTTCAAAATGTTTTCATCTCTAATCCTTAACTTCCTACAAGTTCATATTATTTCTATACGACAATTTGGTCTTAATACCGATATTATTTCCCCACAGCAAATATGAAGTTCCTGTTGGTTGCTGTTGCTTTCGTTGCTGTGGCTGTCGCCAGCCCAGTCCCCGGCCTGGTGACTCCTGGCCTTGCTGGCCCCGCGCCTGCTCCCGCACAACCCGGCCTGGTGGTGCCCGGCCTTGTCCCGGCCCCCGCCCCTGGACAGCCTGGTCTGGTGCAGCCCAGCCCTGTTCCCGCTCCCGCGCCCGCCCCTGGACAGCCTGGTCTGGTGCAGCCCAGCCCTGTCCCCGCTCCCGCGCCCGCGCCTGGACAGCCTGGTCTAGTCCAGCCCAGCCCTGCCCCCGCTCCCGCCCCTGCCCCAGCCCCCGCCCCTGCCCCCGCTCCCGCCCCTGTCCCCGCTCCTGCCCCCGCCCCCGTGCCGGCCCCCGTGCCCGCTCCCGTGCCTGCGCCCGTCCCCGCTCCCGATTCTTCCTACGAGCCCATCGCTATCGGACCCGCTGTCATTGATGGCTTCGAGCCCGTCGTCCCCGCTCCCTCTGGCACCAGCCCCCTCGTTCAGATCATCCTGAACATCAACCAGAACGGAGCTCTCGTCGGCCCCAACCCCGTGCAGGTCATCGACACCCCCGCAATCGTCCCACCCCTGTGCAGGTCATCGACACCCCCCGCCATCGTGCCCACCCCTGTGCAGGTCATCGACACCCCCGCCATCGTGCCCACCCCTGTGCAGGTCATCGACACCCCCGCCATCGTGCCCACCCCTGTGCAGGTCATCGACACCCCTGCCATCGTGCCCACCCCCGTCCAAATCGTCGATGTCCCCGCGATTGTGCCAACCCCTATCCAGATCGCCGATGTACCTCAGATCGTGCCTTCACCCGTCATCTCTCTTCCCGAAATTCTGAACTAAATGTAGAAATAATAATATAATTTAAGCCAAGCTATAATTGGGATCGCGCTCTACCAACCAAGATCATGGAAATATCGCAAATAGTGCGCGTGGTTATCTAAAGGCTTTTTTATATGAAATGTACTTACTCCAACAAAATGATACAATAAACAATATGATCTGATCCCATTATTGTGTACATTGATTTCCTTTATAGTTTCTAGCCCGTCCAAACGGACATCTTGGTTACAGATATACACAAATGGGTAGATACTTAAGTAGTACCTACATATACTTAGATTATTAATAAAATCTAATTGCTAATACATCGTTGGTCATTGAGGCCAGTATGTGATATACACGTGCAAAGAAAATAAAATAGCAAAATTGTATATAAACAACATAAACAGAATAAAACGGTAAGTAAATAACTTTGGAAAGAAAGTTAAGGTACATAGGCATGGGTGTACGCAAGGGGGCAGCAGGCACCCCTCCCCGGAATCTTGTGTGCCATGGTACCTGCTGATCTATTTACTATCAATTGCCCTAAACCTGGACCCACAAATAATTATAATGTATTGCCCCACCCTGGACCTTATCCGGCGTAGGTACGCCCATGTACATAAGTAATAATATACATATATATATTTTTTTTTATATCCGAATAAAAAAAAAACAGATCAATATCTGACTCCGAGGTAAGCAGCTTAAGCACTTGTGTTACGGATATCAGAATCAACAGTGGTATTACAAATATATACTTAAATTTATTAACACCCAGACACAGAACAAACACTAGTATACATCACACGAATGTTTGTCCTGGGTGGGGATCAAACCCACAACAGCTCTTGGCGCATGGGGCAGGGTCACTACCCAATGCGCCATCAAGCCAGTCATAAATATTAGATACTAACAGGCCCGCAACGTCCAAAGAGTTCTGTCCAAGCAATAAATTATTCAGTATTGAGTATCGAGACCATCCAACCCAGCCCTCTGTCCCATGTTGGACTGAGACTTAAAAAGAATATGCCAACTGTGCTTCTTGCCTAGCATGTCGTAAAAGGCGACTAATGTTATATCGAGTTTTGGGTGTGTGATTGTGTAGGCGACAGGTTAGCCGCTTGTTAGCCGCTTTTTCACAAATTTCCATCTAACCCAGCCCGGCTTTGGTTTTGGCTGAACGTGGTTGAAGGGGCATGCTGCCTCTTTGACTCTGCCTACCCCTTCGGGGATTATGGGCGTGATGTCATGTATGTATGTATGAGTATCGAGTATTGAGTTAGTTAAAAGAGTAGTAACAATTACTATGTGCAATCCCAGTTATAGAAACCTGAAGACAGATAAGAATCTATCCTTCCTGTCTTTTGTAAGGCATCCGTGTTATTCTCAGTTACAAGGTCACAGGTTAGATTTTATTGTCATTTGGAATAAGTAATTGGCTTCCGTTGTCATCGACGACCTAAAGGGATGATGAATAATTTATCAACAAAGCTGTTATCAGTTTTCTTATTGTTGTTATTTATTATCTATTATAGACATTAAATACGTTTTAAAATGATCTGTATACATCAGTCTTTGAATTGACTATGATTTTATAATGACAGGATAATAATAATCAAATATTATATCCAACCAAAGTAAAGCGTTATTCGGTAGTCACTATAAACCACAGAGTATTAATATACTACGTACAACTATAAACCCATTGACTTACTTACTTTGTAAGAGTTATCTAATGTTTTATAAAGAAACCTGAAAGTAGGTAATTGGCAATGATGTATAAATCCATTTAATAATTAGAATAAAAAAAAAAAAAAAATCCAACTGACTGGCTCGATGGCGCATTCGTTGTAAGTTCGATCCCCACCCAGGATAAACATTCGTATGATGAATAGTTGTGTTTGTTCTGTGTCTGGGTGTTATAATATCCAATATTTAAGTATATATTTGTTATACCACTGTTTATTCTGATATCCGTAACACAAGTGCTTAAGCTTTACCTCGGAGTCTGATCAATGTACCTATGTGATACAGTCGGATAGTTATTTAGGCATTTAATTAATAATTCCACCAAACCACTGGATTTGAATGAATCAACGCGGGAATTTGATGTGGTAGCCTTTTTATCTTCTTACTTACTTACCTAAACGCAAATTTATTAATTAATTTTTTTTTTTTTCTTAGATTTCACTATGCGTACTTAGTAGGTAATTTACAGAGTAAGTACGTTACGAAAATTGCAATTATTTTAAATAATCAAAAATCGACAGTTTCAATCAATTCTTTTCTTTTTCCAAATATCCTAAGTATAGTATACTTAGACTGAGTATTCATTTGCTATAATATTAACATTATGAAACAATGTTATTACGTAAACCCTTTTAAGCAACAATTCCATTAATTCATCTAAGCATGGAGGTATTGATATTTACACGTATCTAGTACCTACCTATCACCGCGAGATAACATCGTCTGCGTGTAAAGGTCACACATTAGCATCGCGCGTGGAGGGAAGTAGATTTCACTGTACTTCCACGGGCACAGTTATGTGCACGTCTTCCCAGAATGTCGCGTATCTTGGCAGACGACTAGATGTACGAGTCGTCTCCCTGCATGGGTGCGCGAGGGCAAGTATAAGACTGAGCCAACGCTGGAGCGTCCAAGGTGGAACTGTAACAACGATCCCTTGGATGCCTTATATAGACGAGAACAGCATATACCTACATCCCTGGGTTTTTAGTGGGAAGGACCTTAATACATCCCTGGGTTTTTAATGGGAAGGCCCACGTAACCACCCTGTTCCCCCGCGTGGGGTGCGTACCTACCCGTACCGAGTTTTCCCAAGATAGGTGGTCGCGTATCTTTTCTAGACATAAGTCACTCATCAAGTCTTCAAATCATAAAAAATAATTAATGATTGGTAAGCTAAATTGGTAAGATATATGGACAGGCCCGTTGGCGAGTGGTCAGAGACCGCGGCCCACGAAACCGAGGGCCGTGGGTTCGAATCCCGCTAGGGGCAAATGTTTCGTGTGATGAAGATGAGCATTTGTACTAGTCATAAATGTTTATAAACGTACTAGCTTCTGCCGGCAGTTTTGCTCGCGTGGTACATCAATAAAACATAGATTATATATTATTCGGGTGTATAAGCTATATTATTGTAAAGATTCATTAAACTCGCATCTATAACATAACTGGGATTTAAGTATGTCTATCCGTTCAACTAGTATCCATAGGACAACTTATGGGCTATAATAGCTTAGTTTGGAACTAGGGATTGGTGTGTCAGTCTGAAGAATTTATTAGTAATTTAAATTCTAGAATTTATTTTAGATATACCAATGTCTGTGTACGTTGCCACGCATTTCGTAAAATGCGACTATTGGTGTTTTGGATGTTAGGTATAAGACTAAAAGCGACGAACTAGCCACTTTTTTTTTCTGAGCTTTTATTTTGGATCTGTTTTTCTGTGTTTATTGTACTTTAAGACACTGTACTTGGTGGTATTCCGCGAATGGATACGGAGAACCAGCCACTTGTCGCTACCTTTTCAGAATTCTCCATGTAACTTCTAAATTACTTATATTTAGGATTAAATGTAGTGTGAAGAGCTTAAATGGCTCCTCATACTCTGCTTACCGTTACGAGAATTATACCTAACTCCGTCGCTCAGGGCGTTCTTTAATCTGGGCTTTCTTTAATCTATTACAGGCCATGGCCACATTGGAAATACAACAACAAAAACTATAGTAGGTTTTCGGTAGTAAATATCGGTTATCCATTGGGTCTAAGGGGCCCTCTTGATCGCGGGCCGTGGGCGTCACAGCGGCTGGTAGGTATTAGGTAGGTGTATAATGGTATACGATAAGAAATCTCTGAATTAATAAATCGAAAATAAAATAAATTGCTGGTCGTTAATAAAAACGGCCAATTTTGTGAATATACTAAGCTCACATATGTCTTTAAACTACCTAAACCTCACGCCCCTTCCCTAGCGGGGTAGGCAGAGAGAACCGAACGCCATATGGCACAATCCTTACACACCTCACTCGCCACTTCAACATTTATGATCCTTTTCATACAAGCTCTACGATTTAGTGTAGGTATAGTTTATTTAGATTGTTCCTTATGTCTGAAGACTATACATATTGTTGATAGATGTTCCTCCCTACAATAACAAGGTATCTATCTGCTTACAGCAATGATTTTCAAAGGTGTATGATGAAAACAACGCTATTTGTTGAAGTAGGAAAAAAAACTACTTATTATGAATTGTCAAAATGCATAATAAGTAGGTTATTAGTAATATAGTAATGTAGTCCCATGTTGGTCTGGGACTTAAAAATAATGTGCCAACGGTGTTTCTTGCCTAGCATGTCGTAAAAGACGACTTATGGTATATCGGGTTTGGGTATGTGATTGTGTAGGCGACAAGCAAGCCACTTGTCACTACTTTTTCACAATTTTTCATCTAACCCAGCCCAATTTCGTTTTTGGCTGAATGTGGTTAAAGAGGCCTGCTGCCCCATTGACTCTGCCTACCCCTTCGGGGATTATGGGCGTGATGTTATGTAAGTATGTATGTATGTACCTATGTCAAAATGCAAATTTTCTCAATTTTTTTTTACATTGTACATGTGTCAACTACTTACACGTTTTAATAAAATATACCTACCTAATTTACAGACATTTGTGAAAGTTTACATACTTATGTATAAAATACTTTTATTTACTTGTGAAATAATTAATTAGTAGAATCTAATATAATTTTACGAATACATTTATTTCAACATTCCACAAAAAAGAGGTTTTAATACGGATTCTTAAAAATGTTATAATATATACAATATATACAACCGCAAATGTGAACTTAATTAGTAAGACACACTTAAAGGCCGTTAACTTCCACTTGAACTTTTTAAAACAGGTTTAGATCTAAGTAGCCACGCTCTACCAATTTGGTATACCTACTTAACCGAAACTTTATTTAACCACGCGACACATTTCAACATGAACAGAATTTCACTGGAGATGACCTAGTGCTAAAGTAAATTTAAACTGTTAATAATGGTCTAGCATCTACATTGTACCTATGTAGCGTTGCCAGGCGTCCGGATAAAGCCGGACATAGTTAGGCTTTTTGATTGCATGTCCGGCCAAAACATACGGTGTCCGGCTTGTCCGGTTTTTGTTAAGCTTTCTACATTTCGCAAATAAGCGAGTGCCGAGCGTGGCCGAGCGTAGGCGAGTCACTATCGGTCTCCCGCAGTCCGTCAATAACGTAGGGTGTCCGGCCTTTTTACTCAAATGTCCGGCCAAACTGGCTGGTCTGTCCGGCTATTAGGTTTGGCGACCTGGCAACCCTAATTGCATGATGCACGCAATACCGTCTTCACCTTAAGGACACACGAGGTCAGAAGATTTTGCTCAACAGGAAACCATAGTAGAAAAAAAAATTATATAGGTATAAGGTATATTTGGCTTTCTTTACTTTTCAAAAGGGCTACTAATTCTTTATGCCCGGGTGACGGCCCTGGATGCAGGAATATTATATAGGAGGAAGGTATTTAATAAATATTTTTAGTGAACCAAGTTCATATTTGTTCTAAATTATAATTTAGAACAATATTATGAACATAATATGTGCTATGCATAAAAGGATAATATAATTTACTGAAAATTCTTATAACAAACATAAGTACCTACCTATTGATAAATTAGATATTTTAGTTACATAACATAATTAAATGTAATAAATAAATAGTAAGTAAGTAGGCACTTAAAAGGAGATCTCAATTATAAATCAGTTTCGTAAACATATATGATACTGACTAAAGATTTTAAATATTATTTTCTTATTATAATACATTATTGACGCCTATTATTCTGCTTAACAGTTTGAGAAAAGTCCTTGGACTTTGTAAGGTGATTAATGTTCAAAAACAAATATATTTTTAAACAAAAAACTATTGGCGTTTAGGTATATTAGTAGATAGTACATGCATGTACGTACATGTACCTACTTAGGTAGGTATATAGGAAAGTGAACTAAAATAATGCGAGCCACTTCTGTTTTTTAGTTTAATCGCTTTGAAAATTACGATCAAACATTTACACCTTCATAACATCAAACATTAAACCGTACTATTAGTAAATCCTGATATTGATAGGGAAGATTTACGATTATAGTAGATAGAATCAATAATAATCATAAAAACATATCTGCAATAATCATAGTGTGATGTTAGGGTTCTAGGGTAAGGAAAACAGCGAATGAGCACCAACTGCACCAATATAATAATTTAATAATTACAATTCAAAATCAAATCAATAAATTAACTTATAAATAGTCAACCCATCTAATGGGTTTATTCGTGGATTCCAATTGCACACACATCTTTAACCAGCAGACCAACGTTCAAAGAACATTTTAATTAAATATAAAAACAAATGAAGACGTACATACATAATATCTAGATAAAGATTCACTATATATAATTTGTCTCAGAAATACGATATAAAAATTTCAAAATACTTAAGGAAAGGAACATTACATGTAGTAGGAAATATATGCTATGCTGATGCTGATTAATATACATACAGTATAAAAGCAATGGCTAGTTCCTCATAAAATGTTCTCTATTTGCGCACACGACTCTAGCCAATAAATATAACAAATAAAGCCGTTAAGGAAAAGTTATCAAAATAGGAATGTCATAATTTTACAATCATTTGCGTAGTTAGTCAATGACAGTACAGTAAAATAAAGTAATGAATTCAGTTTATATTTAAGTATATCCCATTGAAATTCAATATATTTTATACAGTCATAATTATAGGAAGTAGAATTAATTATTTAAGTAATTCTCATTGTAATTCGAAAGCATTATGTAATTAGGTACATTAAAATGTATGAATGTCGAAAGTTCAAACACATCATCTAACTGTTGCAGACAAAATTAACAGAAACATACAGTATTTGGCATAAACTTAACAACGTGACATGACTTAGACAATCAAATTCAGAGCAAATAAACCCTTTTTTTCTCCCTGGGAAATGCCTAACGCTTCGATATACGATTATGTGGGACTCTCCCCCCATGATAAAGGGGGGCCTACCGACTAAATCCCAGGAGTGTTCCGCCGAATCGCATAGGGAGGGCATCTGGGAAAGCTAGAACAAATAAATCCTGTATTTACCCTAAATTCGAGTAAACCAATAAGTCTAACTAATTAATAAGGATTTAAAGAACCCTTTAAGCTATTTAATCAAGGACGTACCTACCGCCGTACACCGTCATCGATGACACAGGGACCCCAAAGTTTACTCCCCAATCAAGAAGTCGTAAGAGTTATCCACAACTACGTACATTTATGTGTTAGTGATGAAAACATGGATATCATAGCATTTAATACGGGGCCCATAAAGAACAATTTACGCCACTCATTGCCGTTAATATATATTATTAGACTATCTTCAAATATTTAACTTAAAAGAGTGATACTTTAAAGAAATAATAAAGGAGCCCTCTTTAAAGAGCACTGCTGAGTTGCTATATTCATATATATTTTAGGACCTAAGTATCTGTTACGAGGATATTATAAAAAGATAAAATAAACAAGCAATAAATTTGATAACCATTACCGCGCGCACAATCTTAAGCCGAAACATGACCAACAAGACAATAGAGTATTTCTTTATAAGTAGTTTCATTAGGACGAGTTTGTGACAAAAAATTGGTGCGAAAAATTATCTTTAATTTACACTAGCTTGAAGTATTACTGTACACTAGATTAGTTACATTAGGAAGCAGGTACTAGGTAAAATAATTAAAAGGTCATGTTTTACAACAAACAGAACTAAAACTAGGTGCAATTAATTAGCTCTAGTTTAGTAAGAGTATAATTTTAATTTAGATTAAAATCTATAACGAAACAAATAACTTTTGCAGGTAAGAAACAATTGCGGATATAATAAATAAATAAATAATACCGAAGAGGAAATATGCATCATCAATCAAGGTAAATAGTGCACGCGATATAATAAATGTTAGGTACGAACTTGGACCAGCGTCTAGGGTTGCCACCTTTTTTTTTATGCCAATACAGTATATTGGTTATAGAAGGTAGGGGAAAAAGTAAATTAGGTATCTTTATATAAAGTACATACGATTTATTCTACTTTGTCGTTTAGCTTAAAAAAAATTGCATCACTTTTAGCAACTTTCAACAACTATTATCACTGCTAATCAACCGCTAAGCTAAGCTAAGTAACTGTCATTAAATTTTTACAAATACTGCAATCAAAACCAACATCTTTTTTTTTTTTTGTAAATTGGGTATACGTAAAATGTATCCCAGAGAAATCAAATCGTGCGAAATAAAGTATTTTCGCGTACTTATTTTTTTATAAAATATAGAGTACTATTATTTCCCTCAATAACGTACAATACTTTATAATAAAGTACGGTTGGCAACCCTACCAGCGTCCCAATTACGGGACACGAGCGAATATTGAGGGCAAAGAACTGGGACAAAACGAGTACAAGGTATGTCGTACGTAAAGTGTCCTGCCTTTGTCTTTTACGTCATAGTTCCTTAGGATTTATGTAGGTAACTACGCAGTTGTAGTTATTAAGAAGTAATGTTACATTTGCGAATGGAATCACTTAGAATTTTTGGATAATCTCTATGGACCCCTGAGACAGATTACGAATATCCTTCGGTTAGTATCGTTATAACTCTAATAGTTGGTACAATAGGTGGAACGGACATCATGGCCAAAAATACAAGCCTATTCATATTAATGATAACTTTTTTTTGGTTAATGATTTACGAGGGTTGAGTTATTTGCTTTATATTTAAATTACTTTATCAGCTTTCTTCAGAAATGAGAACCCGAAAATGACGTCAAAATTTAGCATTTCCTCACGCTTGGTGTAGGTAGGTATAAACCGTTTTGGAAAATTAAAAATAACGTCAATTGGCTTGTGATGCGTTTCAAACAATTACCTTACGATTACGATACTAACCATACAATAATCATGCTTGTTATTGCGTACATGTTAGCTCTGTTTACGTTAAGCAGGAATGACGTCGAGTTGCAAATTTAACGTTACCGTTTTCAACTAATTTTTCGAATGATTAAAAAACAATAGTGAATTTAAGCAATCCAGTTACTTCGATGCCCCAAAAATCATGTTAGCTATCCAGTAGGAGCTTGATCGGAAAACATCATATAATTTTAACTGTTAAAAATTCGATTAAAATAAACAAAGAACAATAGTGATACATGGCATTCGGCGTCTCTGGGTAAATTGGAACTTGTGGATGGATGAGGATCGTAACATCGCGTGCAAACCGCAACCTAGTGTGTACCACTAATTTCATCCACAATAATTATAATTAATTTATATATTTTGAAGATCATTTCAAACGCATCATGTCACATAAAAACACAGATAATTAAGAGAAATTGTAATTGTAAATTGTAATTGTGTCAGTGTAAAATTTAACTATTGCAACCCAAGTTAAAGACAAAATTACCATAATTAAAAAATCTCAATGTCTGCTAAAATAAATGCTCTTTTACATGAAATACAGTTAGATTAGCAATAAATAATACATTGATAATGATGACACTAGGTTTTATGAGATTATTGTTAAGATAATATTTTGTTACCTGACAAGTTCAAAGTACAAAATTATGATAAAACCAGCATTGATTAGCTTATATTATTACCAATGAAATAAGTTACAGAAAGTTTAAAACAGTTTCACATATGATAAATAATTTATTAGTGTGAACATTATCTAATTAAATGTACTTCATAAACTAATGTATAAAGTGTCTTTGGATGAAAACATCGTAAATTATGTACATATATTCCCAATAAACAAGTTATCAATTTGATAAAAATAAGATACCAAGTGTTAGAATAACATTGATAAGTTGCATTTCCCATACCATAACAAACTCTGCACCCAACACAAACTAATAAATAAAAACTAAATTAACCAATTTCAAACTTTCCTTTCATATGTACGTCTCCTTTGGTCATCTATATTAACAAGGTAGTATGTACCAGGGAATAATATATCCATGGAGCCAGAGGGCTGATAAGGTGCCGTATGGTAATTCTTGGTTCTAACATCCATTATTTCTGAAAATATTTTAGGTTCCACACATTCTCTTTTGTCCAAATATGAAACTGTGTCATGCAAGGAACCGATAAGGTTTGCTAACTTGGAACCAGTACTCATGTCATTGCAAATATTTATGGAGTACATTGTCGAAGCCAATCCTGACCCATAAGAGAATAAGGCAAACTTTTTCCCAATCAACTGCTCTGGGGATTTACTTATAAGATATGATAAAAGTCCTCCATACAATGATGGTGTGTACATGTTTCCAACGTTTTTAGCTATGTGAAGAGAGGGCTTTGTTTTTTCATTGAATAAATCCTCACTGTACGACATGAATGCCTTTTCAACGTCCCTATCAAAGTATGTTTCCTCCAACTTGTGGTTGCTGAACTCTGATAGACCAGGAAATTGTTTCTCACGGTCCTCTGGCAGAGCATTTAGGTAGTCATTGAAACAGACCCTAGCTAAAGATTTCTGTACTAATTTACAATATGGTGAGTGGAATAACATCCCATCTAAACTCAACAGCCCCTTAAAATCAGGGTCAGTTTTCCTCATTTTCTTGCAAAATAAATTATAACAATTATCTAAAGCACTGAGGTAGCACTTGATTGACAGCTTTCCATCAACAAATGGAAATTCCGATGCCAGGTCTGGTTTGTAAAAGTCATATGCATGTGTCATGTACGAAGCTCGAACTCCTCGGTCAAACACCAATGGTGCATTTGGCCCAATGAGCATGGCCACAGCACCAGCCCCCCCTGTAGGCCTTGCAGGGCCTTTGCCATACACCGCAATATCACCAGCTACCACAATAGCCTTCCTGCCATCCCACGACGAAGATTCCACCCAATTGATAGCGTTGAAGAGAGCAGCAGTCCCACCGTAACACGCATTCGTAGTATCAATGCCCTCAATGTCTGTGGCACCTGCTTTCGTAAACAGGGTCATGAGGAATGTCTTGACACTTTTACTTTTATCTATAATGGTTTCTGTACCAACCTCCAGTCGGCCAATATCATGCAGATCTATATTATTCCTCTCTATTAACCTGTGCAGAGCTGTCAGGCACAGCGAGTTGATGTCTTCCCGGTCGGAACAGAAGCCCATTTTGCTTTGACCCAGGCCTATGGTGTATTTTCCAGTGGACACCTCATCGAATTTCTCCAAGTCGTTCTGGTCGACGTACTGAGACGGGAAGTATAGCTCCATAGCCAGGATGCCGACGTTCTCCACGCGGCCACCCATGTTGCGTGTGATAAGCGATAACTTTCACGATCAAGGTTACTGGAAAACTAGACAATCGCGCGGTACTACGGTTAGTTAGATGCGACGTGTTAACCGCACGGTTACGGACGCGGACTGATGCGCCCCGCTACAGCTCGATGGAGACTCGTCTGGCCTCTACGTCAGCAATCCCGACGTTACCGGTACATCATTGACCTACAACGAGACCAATAACCAGCTTTCTTTCAAGCGTGTGCAAATGAGCGAAGAAGACAGTGGCGACGGCCGGAAACCAACAGGAGTGCGCTCATTGACTAAGTGTTATATAAGTTTTCATTCAAGTTTAAGATTTCCGTGATAGTTATTCAAAATTCAGCACCAATTTTTACATTTCTTCGTAAGAAAAAAAGAACAGAAACTATGGTAACTTTTGTTTGACAGCCATTGTCACCTGTCAAACTTGCTATTGATATTTTTTTAAAGATAACTCTTACGAAATAAATAAATGTATGCCAAGTTTGTTTGACAAAATTTTGAATATTCAATTTCATTGCGAATAATATTTAAATGAAAATAAAAAACAAATCAAAGCTGGATAAACTACAATTTTGTAAGACTGAGATTGGCCATTTATTTCAACAAATTCGTAATTAACATTTATTAGGTTTTTTTACCTAAAAAGATTTCAACCGTCTGTATGGAAGTACTATATCAAAAATAGGCAATCAGTAATTTTTGCTAACACAACTGAACGCTATGTTAATAACCCCGCGTTAGTTCTAATTTGCATAATGTACTCAAGTAAAACAGGGAAAAGCCAAATTACGAAAAAGGTAGAATTTGTACTAAGTGTACACACACATCTCAATATATTTGTCTTTGTGATGACACAGAAAATTTTGCGATATTTTCAAAACTATGGACGCCGCCGATTGAAGTACCTATCGTACTATGTTTCACTCAGTATGTGAGTTCAGGAACCAACTTTTGATTAGAAATTTGTTTTTTTTTTATTAAAGGCGGCAAAAGGTCTACGATTCATCAGATTTAACTACTTGAATAATCACTGCCACAATGGACTACTGTAATACCAGAAGGAGAATAGGAATAAATTGCAACACCAGATATAGGAAAAGAATCGTTGATACGATACCGGCCTTTATAAGATCTTTAGTGACATGCCTACAATTTAATAATATTATCATCATCATAATATAAACTGATGGCAAAAATAAAATACACATTTTTCTTGAAATTTTTATACTTAGTACATTTACAATACTTTGTAGTTACAATAAATTAATAAGACTTTACGTGTTGCTTGTTATATCAAACACTTGGGTAACTGTATATTCTAATTTGGGCTTCGGAATGAATTTGTAGAACTTTACACCTGAAAACGAAAAATTGTAACATAAGTTAAGTATTATGCAATCAACTTAAAAATAAAATGTAAACCACTAGTGGTTAACTATCGTAAAGAAGCTTAACTACTGCTTGGACTCTCCAACACCCTAGCGGGCAAGATAATGTGTTTGCAGTATGTTCTACCTTATATACCTACCTACTTTACCTAGGTTAGTGTACTACTTTTTGTACTTATTAAGTATTATTCGCCACACTCCAAAGTTCAAGGTGTCATTTCATGTAGAATACTGGGACAACCCGGTGACGCCAAGTTCATTGTATGATAATTTCATTGAATATTTTTAGACAACATATTTCTAGCTATGTTGAAAGATTTTAAGAGAAAAAAGTGGAACAGTAGCTTAAAAAACTTAGGTACATATCAACAAAACTACAACTGTATAGGTGGGTCTTTGGGTCCTTTTATGCATACATACATACATACATAACATCATGCCCACAACCCCCGAAGGGGTAGGGAGAGTCAAAGGGGCAGCATACCCCTTCAACCACATTCAGCCAAAAATAAAGTCGGGCTGGGTTAGATGGAAAATCGTGAAAAAACAGTGACAAGCGGCTAACCTGTCGCCTACACAATCACACACCGAAAACCCGATATACCATTAGTCGCCTTTTACGACATGCTAGGCAAGAACCACAGTTGGCATATTCTTTTTAAGTCCCAGACCAACATGGGACAGTGGGCTGAGTTGGATGGAAAGCTGTGAAAAAAGGAGTGACAAGTGGCTAGCTCGTCGCCTACTTAGTCACATACCCAAAAGCCCGTAAACTATTAGTCGCCTTTTACGACATGCTAGGCAAGAACCACAGTTGGCACATTCTTTCTTTTTTGGCCCAGATCAACATGGGCCAAGTCCCAGACCAACATGGGACTTTTATGCATTAATAGAAATATCTGAAAAAATTAATCAAACTGACGTAGGTAACCTTTAAAAATAGATTTTCTATAATACGTTAAAAATTTCCTCAAACAAAATTTCCTTGCTTTTGACCTCACTTATGTTTACCGTCCTAACGGGAATACGTCACATTTCCAGTAACTGTATATTATGTATCTATATAATGATGTATAGACTAGTTATTACTCCTGGCTCCGCCCGCATGGAATTCGGTGTGTTACACAGACGGTATCGTAAGTCCCACAGGATCTATAGCTTTTCCGTGCTAAAAATATACTTCTCGAACTTTTGTTGACATGTCGCAGAACATTCAACTTTGGAAATAGCTGACGTAATCAAGGCGCTAAAAGGTTGAAGTAAGTACTTACTTTACTATTAAAATATTACTAACCTGAGGGGTTAATACGCACTTCCATCGAATTTTTCACTATCAAACTCCTATTCGGTTCTTCATGATATAAATCCTGTAACAAAATTAGTACCAAACGCTTATATTGTAGATCCTAATAAAATTTCATTACGTGGTCAGATTCGTGCTTCTGTTAATTATTGCTGGTAAAATATGACAGGCGCTATACAAAATATTGATTAGGGTAACAATGTTTTTGGTGACGAAACAACTTACTGCTTTTTTGATAAATTCGTGATAGGGCCCAACAGTTGAACTAGAGTTAGTTATCTAAATTTGCCCATCACGTCACATTTTCGAGATATTTGGGAACAAAGCTACGAAATCTGGCTATAAGGCCTGGCTTTAGTATTGATAAATGAATTAATTGTATACTAAGTAATTAATACTTATCATCTTTTGTGGAGAGCGATAATCCCAATCTTTTTATTAATAGTATAGATTATATTGCTGTTAGCCTGAACAAATATTTAATTTTCATTAGAAAGAAAAATAATAAAATCTTTATATAAAAACATTAAAATGTTAAGCATTCTTACTATTACACAGAATTATTAGTTCAGACATCAATAATTTCTATGCCGTTAAATAAATCGACAAAAAAACATTGAAATAGCTTGTAGTCAAAATACTAAAAAATCTGGCGTGATAGAAAAATGGCAGTAACAGAAATAAAGCTAGTACTGATTAGTTAAAAACTCGGGTGAGACTATTGCTCAAATATCCACAAAATGGCAAAACTGTGTCGCCACGTTTTATCAGCATGATGATGTAGACTCCAGTGACAATTCGAGGGTGGCAGTGGCAAATCAATCGTTAGTATCATTTCTAGTGACAAGGCAACGCGAAAATGTAAAATCAAATATAATTGGCTCTATGAACGGGTTGCCTACTTGAAATCCAATGCCGTTTGTTCGAATATTAGATACTCGAAAACCTTTCCTCGAAGGACATTTGTGGTAGTGTGGGAATCTAACCGGCGCTATTAATCGTTGCGCTAAACGATGTGAGTGAACGAGTGATCGATCGAACGAATTAAAAACAAAAATGTAAAGGTAGTTATTTTTTTGTTTAAAAAAAATAAAGGTATTTAACGAATGATCATAAATCGTTCGATAAATAATGCTTCGAGTTATGACTTCTTCACGCATTCGATCCGTCGGGTTTATGTCATTCAAGTTAAGATGCATTTTGCATTAACGTACTGTCGAGACCATAATTTGTCGACTTTATGTTTCTTCGAGGAAGAGTTTTCGAATATTTAATATTAGAGCTAATGGGCAATCGATCTAAAAAAACGTGTTTGCATAAAATATGAAAGGATGAAACGTTTCCAGTTGAAGGCTTGGATATGGCACCGCTCACCTGTACATCGTAATCCTGTTTAGGCAGGTGCATACGTTTGGCGGTGACGTCATAACTGCGCGGCGTGCCTTCGTCGAAGTGTCCCACCAGCGCCACTGCGTACGCGCCGCCCGACAATTCGCGCGTCCAGATAGCTAGGTCACTCTACGAGAAAGTAAATATCATCACGCCATTAATACCCAAAGGCAGAGTCAAAGGAGCTCAGTTTAATGTAGCTGGCCCCTTTCACCACTATCAGCCAAATTAAACTGAGCTGGATTAAAAGAAACATTGCAAAAAACTAGCGACAAGTAGCTAGCTCATCGCCTACAATCATCACACACCCAAAACCCGATATACCATTAGTCGCCTTTACGACATGCTAGGCAAGGAACAGAGAGTTGGCACATTACTTTTAAGTTCCAGACCAACATACACACACACCAATTATGTAGAAAGTTGTTCCAGATTAGCTAGATAGCAGGAGTAGTAAAATGTTACGGGCCCCGCGCCCTCAACGCTTATTTGCTGGACTGAACTAATTGATTCGGTAGAATTGAGAACCTCCTCCTTTTTTTGAAGGTTAAAAACGTGGTAATGCGGTACTTTTGCCACGCCGCATTACCGACGTGTGTGTGAAAACTCCTGTTTTTACACACACAACAAAATGAGGATGAAAACAAGAGTTTTCACCCTCATTTTCGATCACTCCACTACCTGTTTAGAGCTGGACCGTGAGTTTTGGGGGCTCTGGGCTAATACTACTTAGGGGCCCACCTTATTACTCAAAGTATAAGATAGACTTGAAGTAAATGAATTGAATAGGTTTGATTAATCGCAGGATTAGCGGGGCTGCAAACTGTACGATCTGTTTAAATTATTAAAATTACGGAATTTTTCGCATTATCGTCTATTTTTGACTTTGACTTGACTTAGCTGGGGACCCCTTGAATCCACGGAGCCCTGGGCTCAAAAAGCCATATGTTAGATCCGGCCCTGCCTGCATTACGAAGGGTACCACTCACTCCATAACATTCCTAAATCTGTGCTAGCAGAGCCGCAGCCGAAAGCTAATTATCATAAGCAACATACTCAGGGCCGGATCTATTGTAGGGACTTTTTGGGCTGCACTCCTGGGGCCCCTTGGACAATAAGGGCCCCGTTGAATACAAGACATATGTATATCTATCGACAGATGATTTCAGGTCACTAGTAATATCTGGAACCATTTTAGGTTCCTGAGTAGGATTAGCCCAGGCTCCCCCATACTCACGGTCCATCCTGGTACATACTTATATCACGACCTCTTACCAATTTCTCGACTCGTCTCCCCTGCTTCCCCAGCGGGTCCTGGTTGACGGCGATGATGTCAGCGTTCAGCAGGATGTCGCGGAACTCCTTCTTCATAGTGGCCAGGTCGGCGCTGATGAGCAGCGGCGCGGCCAGCACCGCCCACACGGCCATCTGCACGCGCGCCTGGTCTTCTGAGAGACCGAAGTTGCCGATCAGCAACTGGGGTTACGAGAATCGGAATCAGATATATGATTTATTATGTATCTACACTAATATTACAAAAAGGAATGATTTATTTTGTTTATTTGTTAGTTTGCATTGAATAGGCTTCGAAGCTACTGGACCGATTTGAAAAATTCTTTCACCAATGAAAGGTACATTATCAGGAAGTAACTGCTATATTTTATCCCCACATTTCCAGGGGAACGGGAGCCACGCGGATGAAAGCGCTAGCATAGTCCAGGATAAAGCCAAAAGAAATGGTTTTGTTTTTTGGCAGTCCTCAATCTACGAGTGTCTTCGTAATTTAGTATGTTCCACCATAATGCCTGAACAACTGTTACTTATCCGAATATTATTGAAAATGTTGCGTGTAAGTGTTATACAATTTTGGAACTTATTTTTCGTGTAAAATATACAATATATTTGTTATCTTTTTAACCGACTTCAAAAAAAAGGAGGAGGTTCTCAATTCGACTGAATTTTTTATTAAACAAGAGAACTGTGGAAATATGTTTAAAATTGCAACACTATTCGGGGAATAGTGTAATATGTGGGTTTCTCGGGGTAACAATACAGGTACTTATTACCATCGGCTAGCACCCATGACATCTCCACTCGGACGATTAGGTTTAGTTACCGCGGGCTTTTAGTGGGTATCGCCGGCCACTACAATCTTAGCCGGAGCCGGGACCTGCTACTCAGAGGTCCCCGGGAGTCTCACACACCACCCTGCCCTCCCGGGTAGGATCAGAGTGTGTAACACATTTCCCCCGTAAAATAAGGTAGGTACTTATTACCAGGGTCCTTTTTATCACAAAAAAAAAATTGGAATCCTTACCATATCGGGATCGTTCCAGTGTCCGGGGCCAGCATATTTGGACTTGTCGTTCAAGCCGAACCAGTTCATGATAGTGGTGAGCGAGGACCACGAGTCCTGGATGTCGTCGTAGTTGCGCCACAAGTTGCAATGCTTCTCTATGGCCTTGTAGTTGGGCTGGAAAAACACAGATAAGATTTTTTTTTTTCATTGAGAACATCTGTTTTTCAGATCCAAAGGTCTTGGCCCAACCACAGAGACGAGGCACAACAATACCCACCAATTTGTATTATACATACATACATACATATATATTATTACGCCCGTAATCCCCGAAGGGGTAAGCCAGAGTCAATTAACATCCTCCCAGCGTTATATTACGTGCTTAGCCGGGGTCCGCGTACAGTCTAAGCTTAGACGCTTAGACTTAGACAATGATCCAGGATTTAGTGAGTCTGGTAATTATACTGAAGCGACGGCCGATCTAAACTTCTTAACCTTTAAATAAGGGAACTAGACCATTCTCAGCACGTATGGATGAGTAACCATGATTAGAATTGTCTGGCCCCTTAGTCTAATTACCTGTACATTCAAATAACTCCATAGTTATCCCACACCGCCGTGGTTTACGTTCATAGGCTTAAAAATATCCAGAGGTACCAGCCCGGGTTTGAACGCGCATCCCTCGGATATAAGGCGCGTGTCCATACCATTGAGCTACCACCTCTCCATTATATAAACAATATACTTACGAATTTTTGGTATGCGGGCCAACTACATGAGTACACTATGGGACGTCCGGTAGCGTTCATCAGCTGACCAACATGTGGATAGCCTGGAAAATATAATTACTTTTTCACTTATCTAGCCCAAATAAAATCGAGGGAATAATCCGAAGTTTTCCAAACTGTAGGGTGGTACATCGCTGCACTCTTTTGCCGCTCTTTATGAAGGACAAATTCGCATTTATACTAGGTGACAGTACTTATTCATAAAATAGACGGCCAGTACTCGAAGACTCAGAGTCGTCTTTAACCTAATGGAGGCCCTGTGGGCACATAACGAAATTATTATGTTTTTCCGTAATAAATATTGACGATCCATTAGTAATTTTCAACTAGAGGGGCCTGTCTCAACACCCAAGATTGGTGACAAAACATGAATGCATGCAAAGTCTACGCGTACTGTACATTGCAGCCGCACTCCTGTATTCCATTTATCGCGTAAGGGTACGTACCCATACTACGTGACCCGTTTAAGGGGGGGGGTCTTTAAAATACCACACTTAGTCACCGAGGGGACGGGAGGCTTAGATTTTATGTCGATTGTTAATATCATATTTCGAGACGTAATTATCTTTATTTGTTCCACTTTCTACTTGCGAAATTATTTAAAATCATTATTGTCGATACTACCTACGTAACAACTTTAAGGGGGGGTTTTAGCATATAGGTACTATGTGTGGTCACCGAAGGAAGGAATGGAGCGAAAAATTTTAAAAATTAGGTCACGTACTATGGGTACGAGAAGGGTACCATAGTAGTACCGTGTATTACTGGCATAACCGCAGTACCTACTAAGGGTAGTAGGTACTACATTGTCGATACCTTCATCCATTTTTTTGGGATCAACGTTACAGCCATCCAATTTCAGATAGTCCACGTCCCATTCCGCGAAAGTGTCGATGTCGAGTTTCTCCGTACCCAAAATACCCGGATAACCAGCACAAGTTTTACTGCCATAATCCTGATACATCGCAAACTTAAGCCCTTTGCTGTGCAGCTGAAAGAAACACACCATACTGCTGTAGGAATTGTCTTGAACTAATCGATCGGAAATATCGTCTCCGTCAGAATGGCTGGTTGCCTAAGGCATTTGGTTGTGAGACTAGAATCAATAATTGCTACATATTTGCTTATATTTGCTCCATATATTAAATAATTGCTACATACGATATTTTTTAGAAATCCGCATTTTTTTTGACCATCCATTCTGACGTCAGGTTGGCTGGTCACATCGAAGATCTTAAAGTGCTTAGCGGCAATAATTGCTACATTTGCTATCAGGAGTGTTTGTTAGTATATTGCTGGTATATCATTAACTTACATATTGAGCGAGTGCCTTCATACCGCTGGGGAAGCGTTCTCTATCAGGCACCATGCGACCGTCAGGACCTCGTTCCTTCTCCAGCCAGCAGTCGTCTATGCCCACGTACTCGTAGCCAGCTTTGAGATACCCTTCGCTAACTAAGAGATCAGCTGTGCGCTTGATTAGATTTTCGCTGCAAGGTGTAAGGTTATATATAGAACACTTAACTTACAAGATAAATAATAATAATAATAATAAACTCCCCAGACTGGCTGATAGGTTCAAACTAAGCCTTAGCTTGTGCTATGGATACTAGGCGATCGGATAGACATACTTATAGTATAGGTTTATAAACATAGATTACTCGAGTACAAATGTCCATGTTCATCACACGAAACATTTGCTCCTAGCGGAATTCGAACCCGCGACCATTGGTTTCGAGGCCAGGGTCTCTGACCACAAGACCAACGGGCCTGCCATATATATTATATCGTAAGTCTAAGGCAAAGATTTTTGTTTTGTATACTTCTTCAACTCTGAGTAGAAGAAATAACATTAAAACCCTACATTTATCCCATGATTTCAATTGATTAACCCTACATTAATCATAGGATCAATTGAAATCATATAAGCGTCATAAATTATCGTCAGAATATACATCGACCTATTGGATATGGTGTGGACCTATATCTAATTATTGGAGGGCTCTCCGACTCTGTATTTGAAATATGCCCATTTCAAATACAGAGTCGGAATATTATACATTCACTTATTTTACACTTTGCTACTTTTAATACATTCACTTATCTGTCCAAAACCTTTGATCAACGTACGCACGATTAGAATCCTTATCAGACTCATATAACAAACTAACATATAACCTTTGCCCGTGATGCCTCTAAAGCTCCTTCTTCGATAAATGGACCATTCAACACAATTTTTTTTTTTCAATTTGGACCTGTGGTTCCTGAGATTTGCGCGTTTAACCAAATACCTAAACTCTTTAGCTTTATTTATTAGTAAGTATATATAATTACTAGTAGTATACGGGGTTTTGGGTATGTGACTGAGTAGGCTTGTCACTCGTTTTTCACCCCACCCAACCCAGCCCACTGTCCCATATTGGTATGGGACTTAAAAAGTATATGCCAACTGTGGTTCTTGCCTAGCATGTCGTAAAAGGCGACTAATGGCATATCGGATTTTGGTGTGTGATTGTGTAGGCGACAGGTTAGCCGCTTGTCACTGCTTTTTCACAATGTTCAATCTAACCCAGTCCGGCTTTATCTTTGGCTGAATGTGGTTGAAGGGGCATGCTGCCCCTTTGACTCTGTCTACCCCTTCGGGAATTACGGGCGTGATGTTATGTATGTATGTAAGTATATATAGATCTTACTAATACATACCTATTATAAACTCGAAAGTTTGTATGGATGGATGGATGAATAAGTAGATGTTTGTTACTCTTTCCATGAAACTTTTAGGCTTGTGTAGTTCGCGAACGAACTAGTTCGATAGAGCGCTCTTTTAGGTGAACTACGCAAACTAGTTCGCAGTTTGGATCGTTAATAGTTCGCTAGTTCGTTCATGACAAAGTATTTTATCTGAGTATTTTATTTATATTTACTGAAACAGTTTGTAGTTGCAGTCATAAAATATTGATAAAATATTATATCTGCATCTTCCCTTCTAATAAACTACTAGACAGAGCGGCATAGTGGCATATCCACAGAACTATATCGAGATATCTCTTAGCTTAACGTTCTCACCACAGAGTCGTGAACTGACGATCTAAAATTCTAAAAGAACGATCTAGATCGTCAAAGCTAGACTGTATTAAAACAAGCGAACGACGAACTAACGAACTAAAAGAACGAACTAGTTCATTTAGGAGTGGCCACCTATACTGAGCGATCTTAGTTGCGAACTAGTATGCCCAAGACTAGAAACTTTACAATAGTATAGCTTATAGGCACATTAGAATTACAAATAAGCTAAGTTTCATCGATGTACCACGCGAGAAACGCCGCGGGCAGAAGCTAGTTTTTGATATTTGTCATCTTTATCTCACCTGATACATTCATTGGGATATTTCTTGCAGTCGGTGATACATCTGAATCTTTGCCACGTCAGCCAGCCCATTGGAGGCGTCAGAACCAGTCCATTGTCAAGGGCCGCGCTGAATGAGGAAAGGTACAGCACACATAGTGCCGAGATCTATAGGAAAATATTACTTGAATATCAGACTACATCACATACATTGATCTGACTCCGAGGTAAGTAGCTTAAGCACTTGTGTTACGGATATCAGTAACAACAGTGGTATTACAAATATATACTTAAATATTGATATTAACACCCAGACTCAAAACAAACACAAGTATTCATCACATGAATATGTCCTGGGTGGGGATGGAACTCACAACTCTTGACGCATAGGGCAGGGTCACTACCGAATGCGCCATCGAACTTTTATTATAAATAATCAATATACATATAGCTCATGGTATTGAAGAAGATGGGGTATGCCTAGCGTGACGCCACCACTAAGGTGGGTACCCACTAAATATAAGACCCCAAAAAGACTTGAGCCTATCACGGACTATATGAGTATAAGTATGATAATACTTCAGTAAAGCCACTCCATAGATTTAGAATTTTTTGACTACGGAAAAGATACATAAAGCGTGGGAGCGAGAAATCCTGCTGAAATTCAAACTGCCCGAGAGAAAAAGAAACAGTGAATGAAGTACCTATATGTCAATGTTTTTGCGAGTAAGAGGCCTTAGCGTCCCGGTCTATTCTACGTCGCAGTGAAATTTGTGCATTTATGTACTAAACCTTGGATTATAATCGAGAATATTCAATGTGCAACTAAGGTAACTTGTTCTGTACGTGATCGTGAGGTTACACGACGGAATAATCCAAATAAATACACTTTTCACAGGTAAATACGATTTTATCATTAGATTTTTCAAACCATATTTTGTAAAATTTTTGCTAGTAATCGGTTCAGAAAAATATTTTTTATATTTTACGTAACACGCTGAATATAGGAATACATTTTACCATCTCATTGTTTATAGAACTGCTTAGAATGAGATTTCTTACCGACTTATTCCGATTTACCTACTATATACAACTGCTGATTTCAATCAGTGCCATAACTATTTAATCAAAAGTATATAAAAGTGATTTTAAATACCTATACTATTAGTATACTACTGAATCACTCGATAATGTAAAAGTGCGTCCTTGACAACACTATTTTTAACTCACACATAGACGTCAACCAACACGCTTATATTTATTTTGGTCATGTCTCCGAGCCGTCAGTGTGTACACATCCTAAATCTATGAGCCACCCTTATGAATGTCGAGATTTTTTAAACGCAATTTAGGCGATTATATCAATGTGCAATGTAAGTTGTGTATCAAGTTGGAGCTCCGCAGATGCCGAAACGTCTAGTTAGTGGCGCAGTCCTTCTTTTTTTACTAGTCCATGTAGCCTATAAGAATATTTACCTGATGAGACTAGCCGCCAACCTAACTACATATTAAATCCGAATCTCAAAAATTCACTACAGCTTACGACCATATGGGAAAATTGGTGAAGCCTATAGCGCACCATTAATTTTCCCCATTTATCACAAAGTTTTCGCGTATACCTTTGATTAGAACCAGCAGTCCTCGTAGGTATAATAGGAGCCATCCGGATGCACAGTACAACCAATCCAATTGATAGATGTAAATCAGTTATGATGACAAAAGCTCCAGAACTGAAGGATTTTTGAGTTACCACATACAAAAAAAGCTCATTCATTCTTGGGGTATTCATGCTCTAATCTAGGGCAAGATCATTGATGTATTTTTTTTGAGTATATACAGACGCTACTGGCGCTAGGTAGGTACTTAAGGTGCGATGTTTTTTTATCTACCCACATCATAAGTTCGTATACTTATTCCGTTAATCGTACAAAGATAGCAAGTTAGCAAACAATCTGTTAAGTTAACTAGGTTAAGTATGCCTACATATCACGATATTCAGAGCTCTTTTTATCTGAGTTTATTCACCCAATACTACGGCTATAGGCCGGTTACCCATACAACATCGGACACCTAAACAAATATTCTTGGAATTTAGATGCCCGAATCTAGTTTGTGGTTGTGGCTCAGTTTCTAATTTGATTTCATTTGACTACCTGTTTCCCTAAGTACTTAATTCACCTCTTAACAAATATATTATATGTAGGTATAGTTAAGCTACGTTATATTATTACTGGGGTATTCTTATGAACAATGGAGGTGCATATTATTACCACAAATATAATTTTATATTGATTTATAAGACATTAACATTTTCTTAAAAACCCTAGTATAAATAAACCCTTAATTATGTAGTAAGGATGTTTACTGCCTCGACGAGAATTTTGTACAGAACGCAATTAGTGGATTACCTTATTTAAACACAAATATAACATATACCTAATAACTTTTATTTTATTTTCGTTATCATTGGGATACCTAACAACATAAATCGTATTGCCTGATTTATCATGTCAAGCTCTGTATCAAGCAAACATCAAATGTTACATTTACTTACGCACCGAGTGTAGCAAGTTCAATCTCCGCTAAGCCACTTGTCCATCGAGGTCGTACGTAAGGGCCAAAGAAATGATAATGGCCTGTGATGATAGGACATTGACCCTGTTAGAAACACGGCCGCGGTCGTATGATCCAATTGAGACTGAGTGAAACGAAACGTCGAGTGGGCGGAGGAAACAATCGCATCCACAACGATTTAACCATAAACAAAGAAGCATAAGACAAGATGTGGCCGCCTTCAATATGATTTTACATATTTTAAGTGACACCATTGTAAAAAAATATTTAAGTAAGATTTCCCTGGCTGTCCTAATAAATAAATAAATAATATTCTTCCATAACTATTATGGTCATATTCGGTCACTGTAGATTTATTTGGTGCAATGATCCCAGGCTCCGTTGCAAATATGTTAAAATGCACGTTTTAATACCTGACGTAGTATTATTACATAGGTATATTGTGAATAACTATACATATACAAAATATTATTTTTAATTTAAGAACTTAAAAATAATATGTGACACCTCTGTTCCTTGTACAGCTGTCGTAAAAGGCGACTAAATAGTACCTAGGTACATCGGGTTTGTTGGGTATGTTATTGTGTACGCGATGAGTTAGACCCTTGTCACTACTTTTCCACAATTTTCCAGCTAACCCAGCTAAATTTTTGTTTGGTAGAAGCACTGGAGTGATTATGTATGTAACTCTGTACAAACGTTGAGTCCCCTGTCGGTGGGGTTCCACATCATGGAGATTCCCTATCATACTATTAATATAAAGAGGAAACATTTGATTGTTTGCATTGAATAGGCTCCGAACCTATCGGACCGATTTGAAAAATTCAATCACCAATAGAAAGCTACTTTATTAGCGAGTAACATAGACTTTATTTTATCCCCGTATTTCCACGGGAATGGGAACTACGCGGGTGAAACCGCGAGCCGCGAAAACCATAAGTCAAACGGTAATCAAAATAATGCTGGTACCTGCGTAAACAGTAGATATTTAAGAGGTGTCCAGATGATCTAATATCTACAAATAATTCATAAAAACTAGTCAAACAGTTAAGTACGAAGAATCGTAAACGCGAATCAGCAAGTATCTTTTTTATCTAAGAATTGCTACAAGCGATGTATTATGTAATTTAATAAACAATTCTAAGTTTACATGTGCGTGGAATTAGTCACTTATATACGCTGATAAAGAGTACGATGGTAACCAATGGAAATATTATTTATTATAAATCACACTGCAAATAATGTTAGGAATATATAATATTAAATATTAAATTAAGTACTTTTTTTTTGAACCTGTTGAAGAATTAAAACTATCTTCTACAAAATGTGCCTACATAACGGTATTTATTGTTGGTTTGTTTTGTAAATAACAATTAAATTTTACGCGCACTTCGTCATACATTAGTGAATTTATTATTACTCATACCCCTACCTACAATTTAAGTGCAGGTATTATTTAAAACTACTTACTTCGTTAAATTTCAAAAAACAATATGTAGGAGAATGATGACATAATTTGGTTAATATTTATTTATATAAATTAGTTAAACGCTAGAGTGGCGGTGGTCTAGCACAAAAGTGCATGCTTTAAGCTTATATTATATACATACATAGGTACTTAGCTCGAAGTCATGATTAGGGTTGCCACCTTTGTTTTGTGCAAATAAAGTATATTGGCTATTTAAGGTAGGAAAAAAAAGTACATTCTGTCTAAATAAAATACAATTTATTTTACTTTGTCGTTTAGCTAAGAAAGATTTTTTGCATTACTTTTAGCAACTTTTAACATGTAAATTATCACTGCTAAACAACCACGCCTGTCGTAAAATTTTTCACAAATAAATCTTACAATCGAAACCAACATCTTTTTTTTGTATTTATGTATGTATGTAAAATGTATTCCAGAGAATGAATGAATATATCAAATCGTGCGAAATAAAGTATTTCCGCGTACCTACTTTATTTTCCTTAAAAAGCATAGAGTACAATCATTGCCCCAAATAACGTATAATACTTTACAATAAAGTACAATTGGCTACCCTAGTCATAATGTCGGATCAATGTATGTAATGTTGTCTGATATTTATTAAATATTTACCTATTTATTTATGAGAGTTCCGTCCGCAACTAATAGTGGTATCTAAAGTCCCTAAAGAACCCTTTCAACTATTACACTTGCCGGCAATTACAATTTCAATGTGAGGTCTAACGTAAGACCTCACATTGAAATTCTATATTGGCAGGAGTTAGCTTAATTATTAAAAGTCTTCAAACTTGGCAACTCTTGATTTCAGTGGTGTAACTACAGAATGGCAGGCCTGGCAAAATGCTACGGGCCTATGAGCATGGGAAACCCCCCAATGTTATATTATTAAAATCGGTTCTGTCATCGAGTAAGAACCCTAACCGACGAAATTTCCATGGGCCTTAAACGGTATAGATACACCATTGTCATGGTAAAGGCAAAGTAGATGCCTAGGACCTACATTTATATTACAGGTAAAAATTGCGTAGGTATATTGGTATTTAAGTTTTTTCCGGCATACCTTATTAATAAGGTGAGGTAAAAAATATAAATTATCTACAAAGGTTTTCCGGCGAGCGTCATACCGCCCCGTTCTCGAGATAAAAATGGGGGGTTGTGTAGAAGAGTGATAAATACATTCGACTTATTCTTATAACTACTAAATACACACAAAAAAGATAATTAAAAATCGGTTTGGAAGTGTTCGATCACAAACACAGTGACACGAGATTTTTATAAAGGGGTAGATAATAATTGTTAGCTAATATTATTTAGCGTTATATGGATCGGAAAAACTAAATATCATCAGTCACACATATAACATGTTAAAGGTTATCGTAGTTTAGACTTACGAGCTTCAGTTTGCCGAAATATATTACCGATAAATAGCACTTAAGTGATGATTGTAAACACATTATGGACATAATCTAACATATAGTATGGCCATCATTATATTTGTAGCAATACTGATTAATTAAGTGCTTTATAACGATAATCAAATACAAAATGTAAACAGTACAATTATAGAAATAGGAATTATAAAATTTATGATAATTTATTAAAAGCACTGAAGTTATACCCTTTATCTAATTACTATAAATTATTAAAATTGCAAATTTTATTTAACTTACCAAAATACGCGCCATATTACTCTTATTTTTTTTTTCAGCACGGTCGCCACACCGACTTAAACAAATTGAAACTGTCGTCCTACCTCAAACGAACGTTGATTTATTATGCCACGGGCTGGCAGTTAAATATAAATATCGGGTGCCACTGATAACCACAGAAATGCTATCACTTGTCTATTTCAAAGTCTCGACACGCAAGGCATCCCGCAAAGCTATGTTATTTTCATATAAAAACAACGTGCCTTTTTAGGGCAAATAATGATGAGTAAGTCGTATTACCTCATTTAAAATTGTGATTAATTAATTTGCCTTCCTTTAGTGACAAGCCCATTCCCCTTTTATTGTTCGTGTCCGTTATTAAATTAAAAGAAAAAAATCTTTTCCTATATACCTTACCGATACAGACATAAGTATACTTATATATAAATTTAGACAATTTTAGACAGATCTCCAATTCTTTAAAATAAGAGTAGGTATTGAGTAGATGACGCAGATAAGTAGCTAATTTAAAATGTTATACGGAGTTACGTACTCCGTACCAGCTCGTTACCAGCTCAGTATAAAATCTGTTCTTGTGTCGGAAATTAACCCTAGCAGCAAACAACAGATGGACAGACAAAACTATTTTTAAAGTTCATAATTAAATAATTCTTTATGGACTGAAAGCAGCATTATATAATGCAATAAGCATTTTATGCCCTGACCCGCATCCCAGCGTCAAATTCCGAAGCTAATTTACTATGTTGTAACGTTCCCTGGAATGAGGTCTCCGCTAAATGCAGGAGGTTTATTGTGGTAGCATATCATACCACCACATCTGTATGCCAATACAAGTTCACCATTAAACATACTTCTAAGAAACTTAAATTTTGAGAATGCTCGAAAGTATCACGCATACTTTCATTAATGTGAAATGAAATACTATCATGTAGCAAACAGCAGATGCATTTTAGGCTTAAGTAGGTGATAAGTAATTGGTTTTGGGTATGAAGACTATAAGTTTATATTGGGTAAGTAAGTACCTTATGTACCTTTAAAGAAACAAAAAATATAAAATCCGTGAGGATATAAACTGTGAAGTTTAAATGAATAAACATTAGTCATAAATATTATGTTTCTATAAGGATAAATAAATAGGTACCCAATACGTAACAGAAGAACTTGTCTTTGTCCCGTGTTGGTCAGGGACTATAAAGTCCCTTTTTGGTCTGGGACTATAAAAGAATTTGCCAACTGTATCTAGCATGCCGTAAAAGGCGACTAATGGTATATGGGGTTTCGGGTATGTGATTGTGTAGGCGACGAGATAGCCACTTGTCACTACTTTTTCACAATTTTCCATTTAACCCAGCCCATTGTCCCGTGTTGGTCTGGGACTTAAAAGAATGTGCCAACTGTGTTTCTTGTCTAGCATGTCGTAAAAGGCGACTAATGGTATATCGGGATGGGGTAGGTGATTGTGTAGGCGACAAGGTAGCCACTTGTCACTACAATTTTCCATCTAACCCAGCCCAGTTTTATTTTTGGCTGAATGTGGTTAATGGGGACTTGCTGTCCCTTTGACTCTGCCTACCCCTTCAGGGATTACGGGCGTGATGTTATGTTGTTATGTTAACAGAATAACGGTGTAGGTACCTTTAATCTCTCAGTAGTTTATCCTATTAATATTCAAAAAACGAATTTGTAGTTTTCATTAATTTTGTCAATCATATGTAATATACGTAGGTATACGAGTATATGGGCCAATGTAGGTGCGGATGTAGATATTTAATAGTCAATATGATTTTACATTAACTAAAGTTTGTAGACACTCCCTTCTCTCCTTAGCATAACCATAAAATCGACTAAACTACACATAGCGAGATCAGCTGCCAGCCTCAAAACATCTGCTGCCACACCTGCTACATAATTGGTGCTACGTATACGTTCGAACGAACCAATATACCATGTAGGTATGTAAATGCAAAAAATATATTTAATAAATGGGCCAAGGGCTCTCAAAGTGTAAGTGTGTGTTTCTTCATCTGGCTCCCTAATAAACATTAGTTTCCAATAGCGCTTTTTATATATAATACAATGGGTAAACAGAAAAGAAGATAGGTATGAATACATACCCTCGAATAACGACATCTGCTTTGCGGTATCAAAGTAAATACCTACATACCTCCAGTAAGTACAGTCCAGTACACGTAATCTATTTACAATTTAGATTTTCTGCATTTTAATCAATTTAAACAGCGAATATAAACAAAAATAACCTCTCGAAAAAATAAGTTAGGTAAGTAAATGAATATTGGCAAATACCTACCTATATTCCAAAATTTTTATTTAAATATGCTGATGGTTGGGGTTAACAACGATTAATATTCGAACTCTTAAAAAAAATCAATATGTATTAATTTTCAAATTAAATTTAATTACTTTTACATTATGTATGTACTTAATTCAAGATTTGATCTGAAATAATGCATCTCCTGTTATTATTAGTATTACTTATTTACATAAAAAAATTGTACATACCTTTAAAGAATGGTTTCCTCAATCTAATCAATCACTATAATCGTTATTATCTCTCTAAAGATATAGTGACGACGACCAGTTATTTTACAGCGATTACATATTTCTATTTCCGTATAATCCATAAGTTTGGGAACAAATCGCAATAAATTTCGTAAACATATTACCATTATCCGACCGACCGACAGTAACTAATTGCGGCCCGGTCTTGCTCGTCGTGAGAGCTTCGTGGAACGGAACGTAACATTCCAAGCAAACGTAAACAAAGAGTTAAAATGTGACGTTAGTTTGAAATTTTAGGGAAAACAAACGAATAAAAATGTAAAAACCCCCAATGTATTTCAAAATTCGTAATTAAAGTTTATGTACTGTGGTGAATTAGTGAGTGTGTACTAGATGCAAGTTATATATAGATGTGAAATCAGCGCGCCGTACCCACAGGAAGGAAATGGTATTGCAACACATTGAAAGTGGGTGACTAATTTTGCGGCTAAAAATGGGTACGACGTATAGGGAGCTCTTCAAGTTATACGATTTAATACAATGCGGTGATATAGCGTAAGTAGATTTATGTAAAATGTACATTAATTATCAATACAAAAGTAGTTTTGGTTTGTGTTTAAATAACTTGATGTTTCAATGGGGAATATTTTATACACCCTGCGGCTACGTTGTGTACCTTCACAGTTCAAACATGCTTTTAAGTTTTAATTTCATATTTAAATATCATTCATTGCTCTAATTAGCTGGTCAGAGGCATTCTTGGAGTTATACATGGGAGAATGTTGGCTTACTGTGTTGAATATATTTGTAGCCATACATGAATACTGCACTATTAATTCTAAACAGTGCATTTAGTTTTTTTTAGTACCATTTAATCAATATTTTTTTAAATGATATTCTACTATTATTGAGCAGTAGTAGTTCAAAGGTAAGGACACGGGCTTCCTAACCGAAGGGTGCGGGTTCAAGCCCGAGCATGTACCTCTATGTACATATTAATACCCCTGGCTCAGCGGTGAGGGAAAACATTGTGATAAAACCTGCAAATTTAAACAACTTTGGTTTTGTAATCATTATCACGTTAGATTAACAGTCTCTTCAATGTAATTACCAGACTCGCTAAATCCTGAATCATAGTCTAAGCGGACCCGTCTATGCACGGGACATAACGCTAGAAAGATGATTGTATTATTGATGGATTTTACATATTGTCACTAATATTTTCAGGTCCATTGAAGCTTCTTTAAGGGAAAATACAATCAGTGTCAATGAGGTCCTGCCATGTAAAGGCATTGGGGTTTTACATTTAGCAGTGGGTATAGACCCTTTGGAAAAATCAAAAAAATGTACAGAATTACTCTTGAAATATGGCGGAGACCCAAATTTATGGTAAGTAAGGTTCATTACATTATTATTACTTAATAATTGTACCAAAATTGTAAAGCCTGTGAAAGTTTATATTGACAAAGTAATATCTTTAAATTAATATGTAAAGCAAAAACGTTGTACCCCTTTTTATGAGAATTACGCAGACAGAGGAGTATGAGATTTGGCACAGTTAAAGTTTGTATGGAGAGGGAGTGCAGAAAGCTTATATTTCAATAAATAATAAAAAAGAAAACAAACTAATAATGGTCGAATTTCGACCAGCGGGCGTTCATCATCAGAAATATTTAATTGTATATCACCATAATTTGGATTTATAATTATAGCTTATAAAATTGTTATAAGCCATGCATGTTTATGTCTTTTGGCATTAACTATGTTACACCTTCAGTTGATTCAGTGGAACATTTCAATTCTACACACAAGTACAATAACTTAACATTATATTTAGATCAAATCCTTATTTTCATTCTAGTAATGACGATGGAGTTACACCTGTCCACATAGCAGCGATATGGGGACGCGTGGACAATCTGAAACTCCTGATAGGCTGCGGAGGGGATCCTAGTCGTTGTGACTTGGATGGAGTGACTGCCTTTGACTACGCTGCCCGGGAGCAGCAGTGGGAGGTATACGACTACCTCCACAATGTCATTGATCAGGCTGAAGATTCTTTTGGGTCTTCCTGCGCCTACACTTTAGATTTAGGTAAGTATCATATTTTCAATATTATTGAATACCTCTGCATGATTATTACATACAGAAATCAGTTATAACACAGGAAAGAGGTGTTATAAATATTACTATAGTTTCAACCTTGACCCTCTTATCATCAAAGATAAAATTTCAAATGAAATAAACAGTTATTATAGTTATGTTATTTTTAATACAAATAGTTTTATTTTTATTTTCAGACAAAGTTTTAGTGACTACAGACCAAATGGTTGCAGAATATGAGCCAATAGAAAAAAACAATCTATTTGACTCTACGGCCCCAAGAAAATCTCAAATGGTGAGAGACTGGTGTGAGAAGACCAGTCTCGTCATCAACAAACTCTACCCCACTATACTGGGTGATACGTACCTGATTGAGAATGAATCGGAGCCTTGGAAGAAAGGGGACTTTACCAAAAACGTTACTCTTGATCTCACTAACAATAGGACTTCGAATCAATCTGTGTTGAATGAAACTAACACTAGTTATAAGACGTGTATGACAAAAAATGTACCTTACAACATAGAAATAAGTGGAGTGAAGCATTTAGATGTGACTGTGGACAAATCTGAGTGCCACTGCAGCCAAACTAGTTACAGTTCCAATGTTAAGGACAGAATGAGTATTTACGAGAATTTCTCATTGCCTGGATCACCAAACAGTATTATGCACAAAAATTACAATACAAAAAGCTCTCTGAAAAAGTGCAAAAAGCACTGTGTATCATCATTATGTTCAGATATAAAACATATGCTTACGTTAGACGGTTCTAACTCGTTGACTAATGACAAATCAAGTGTTGACTTAGATAAAGCTATGGTTGTAGTTCAAAATAAGACAAATGAGTTTTTGTCAAGTAATGTGTCATCGGTGACTGATGTTAGTGCGATGAACACTAGAAGATCATCGGCCAGCAGCGGAGTTAGTAGTAACTTCTCTGGAGGGAGCATTGTGATAGCTAATATGCAGGAAGAGTATAAATATGAGGACAAGGAGGAAGATGTGGTATTAATTGAGAAAAGATTGCTGGTTTCATCAATAGTGTAAGTATTTTATTTATAGCTATAAAAATATAATTTGGTATCCTTAATTGGACAAATAATTTGGCTCTGCAATCCATTCGTAATGTGAGTCTTATAAAGTATATGGTCTTAACAAAACCCACATAAATATATGTGAAGGTTAAGTTTAATATAAGTATGTACTTCAAAATAAGTGGATGCTCTTAATTAAAGATCTTATTGTTTGTGATCTTCACAAATAATTAACCCAAGACAGCAATGAGTATGAGCACCTACAACACTATCACTATAATAACTCTGCTAATAACATTATGACTGATAATACAATAACCTTGATATTAATCAGTTATGTGTAGTCATATTTGCAGCTATATTATTTTAATAGTGCTTTTTGTAAAATTAACATTCTTTTCGATTGAGTGTTGTGTTATTTTCACATCTACATTTTACCGCAGAACCTTTTCGCCTAGGGCTCAGAGATCTTTCGCTGTTACGTACAGTACCTACAACCAGGTATCAAATTACAAAAAATATGGGAGATGGTCACATTTAGCAAGGCTCAACAGCACTGCTTAACGAGAGAGATTTTCCATATTTTTACATTAAATACGAACATGGGATCTTAAGAATATTATATAATAACCATATGTAGTAAGATGGAATAGAAGAGTTCCAGGATATCATAAAAAAACATTAAAAACCGTTTTTAATCATATAATTCCTTTGCAGGCTTCCACTTGAAGAAGGAGCAGATATGACCAGTCTAGACCAGACCGTTCTGTCGGTGGCATCATCGTTGCCGTCCTCGGTCCAGTTCGACAACAACACTCTTAGGGCGGAGCTGATCAAACGGGGCTTCAGGCCTGGTCCAATACAAGACACCACTAGGACCTTGTACCTGAAGAAACTACAGGCACTGATCAAGAATCCAATAGTTGTCAGCAATCAAGGGAAAAGTAAGTTATCTCTTTTATATTTTTATATATTTTCATGGTATCGTGTGTAAATGGTCCTAGACGTAAGTGGCGACTCATCTTATATGTATTTACAATCTAAAGCTATTTTTAAAAAGGGTTAAATCTATAATTGTGCAGCAATGTCTTTGTTCGTCGACCCCCGATGTCCTCCTGTAAACGGACAAGAAAATGATGGTGTTGAAACATTACAGGCTATATTGAAACGTTTTTGTAATACACGAGTTACCAGTTTTCTTTTACAAGCCCTGGAGTCGCCCATATCTTGAGCAAAATAAGTAAAGTAGCCACTCTTTCAGCAACACTTATCATTAAATGTTTTGAACAACTTACCTAGTAGCATTATCGACCTACTTTCGTAATTCTCTTCACAAATCGATTTGACTGATGTACCTATGTCATTTGTGTTGCAAAATGTCATTTTTTTTTATCCATGTCACAAAATTGTGTTTGTAAATAAAATAATTTATTTAGTTTACAATAATGGTATTAAAAGAACTAAAATTTTCCAGTGAATGTTTATCTAAACTTTTATTACATAAAGGTAGACATAATTTTCTTCATAAACAGCACCGCAAAGAATTTGCATTCTAATTTTTAACTATGATGCTCAGATCAACAGAAAAATCCTTTTTATGTTGATCTGAGGTTAGATAGAAAACTGTGAAAAAGTAGTGACAGTCCGAACAATTTAATATTAAAGAAAAACGATTAATTCAGTAAGACTCCCTTTATCAGCGTATAGCATAGAACTAGAAAAATCGCTCCGCTCCGATGAATGGACGAGGAACCTCTCTCCGTACATCGAGTTGGAGAACAAAGTGCGTGCTGACTTCGCGAACCCGAGCAAGAAGTGGCGAGAGGGTGCCGCCAAGACGTCCTTTACTTATCTTCTGCTGGACCCGCGGGTTACTGGCAACCTGCCCGCTAAGGCCGGCAACCAGGCCCACCAGATATCGTGGGTGACGTTCGTCAACTCGATATTTTATGTTGGCAAAGGTTAGTTACCTCTCCTCCCCCTAGCGATGTTAGTAAAGGTTATGACTGTTTTCTTCCTTCTAGCGTTATGTCCTGTGCTCGGGATCCGCTTATGTTTGATCAAATTAGGTACATTATTAATTTTGCGAAAATATTTATATAGATCAAGAAGAGATTGAAAAAATAAAGCGCCCAGTTATTAAAATTATCTAATAATAAGTCTATAAGTATTTCACAATTCTATAAATTTCAAATGGCAACTGGATTTTATAACGCATGTAGGTGCACCTACGTGCGTAAAAAATCTTGATTTCTTTCACTGAGAGATACATACCTATCTAAATATGTTTGATATTTAATACTTATTTACATAATACAGAATGCCGCTACATCCGCCGACAGGTGTCAGCTTCACCATGTAGCGGATAGGGCCGGCGAAACCTGTTAAGTAATGCCCAGAATAAAAATGAGGTCATGACTTTTATTTATCCTCAGGTTTGTCGTTAAACACATCTGCGCTTTAGGTCCATACCGGAAAGTTTATTGAGCCAGTTCTTTAGCGAGACATAAGATTAAAATAACTGCAACTGCAGGTTTCCTTTATTTGTATTTTTTTATGAATTACTACTTTTTGCATGCAGTTTCACCCGCGCGAAATCCGATCTGTTAGAGGAACGATATTGTGCGCTCCGCGTATAAGTCTATTACATACATACATAACATCACGCCCATAATCCCCGAATGGGTAGGCAGAGTCAAAGGGGCAGCATGCCCCTTCAACCACATTCAGCCAAAATTAAAGCCGGGCTGGGTTAGATGGAAAATTGTGAAAAAGCAGTGACAAGCGGCTAACATGTCGCCTACACAATCACACACCTAAAACCCGATATACCATTAGTCGCCTTTTACGACATGCTAGGCAAGAACCACTGTTGGCATATTCTTTTTAAGTCCCAGACCAACATAGGACAGATGGCTGGGTTGGATGGTAAGCTGTGAAAAAGGAGTGACAAGTGGCTAGCTTTTCGCCTACTCAGTCACATATCTATTAAATGGTATATATATATTACTATATATATTTATAAAATCTATAAAATGAATGATGATATAAAATAAGTGAAAGTAGTGGGATGGACGAAAGACATCAAATTAAAAAATCGACCAAACCTACCAGGGTTGACACCCTAGTCTTGTCTCTCCAACATCATTTTACAGCCTCAAATACCATTTTTTTTTTTCTCTTTATCCTCCTCCTTTCTTGGTACCTGCTGAAAACCAGGGTCGCTGAGCGGGCGCTGTTTTGGCACACCTTATTTTTACACGTTTTATTATTTCTTTTTGTTATTGTTTTTTTCTTTTATCTGTATCCCTTGTTGTCAAATAAATATTTTCTATTTGTATTTCTTTTAACCAGGTAAGCGGTCAAGACCCTACTCCCATCTCTACCAAGCACTGACCCTCTGGAAGCGGGATTTCACCACGTCAAATGACAAGAAAGTCCAGCAGATCCTAGACATCTGGTCGGACAAGGTAGGCGTCATCTGTCTCCACATTTTCCAAAACGTCATCCCAGCTGAAGCTTACACATACGAGGCTGCTATGATAGACGTCCTGGGCCTTGCCAACTTGAAGAATTTAAAATGCGGTAACTACTACGGCGTGGCTTCCTCCTGGCCTTTGAAGGAAAGACGGTTGCTAGGTCTGTACCTCTTGTACAAGGCGCTGCAGATATTTCTGAGTGAAGGAGAAAGACAGTTGAGACCTGATGATATAGACTAATGGTATATGCAACTACTCACTGAAATGAAATATGATATCTTACGGACATATTGAACTGGTTATTATTACAAGCGTTCGCATACTTGATCTCAAATGCTGCTGGTCTTGAAATTAAGTCTTTCAAAATAGTACACACATTCGGTTCTCTGCCTACCCCGCTAGGGAAGTGGCGTGTGAAGTTTGGTTAGTTACACGCAGACGCTTGTGACGAATTGTATCAAACACTTCTATGATACTGCATTTATTCAAAATAGCTAAATATATTTTCAGTAGTGAGTACACATCATACTTGAAAACGCATTTTGACATTCATCAATAAAAATATAGGAACGAATATACGAGGAAATTTATGATGACTTATTTATTTCTATAAATCATTATAAGAAATATATGAAGGAGATTTCTACCTTATCATGATAGGCTAGATGACTACAAAATTCTGTTTAGTCCGTCAGTTAGATTATAAAACAAATTGAACACGTATTTTTATATTTATTTGTCAAACAAACATTGACGAAGATACAATGCATTCAAATTACGCGTGACGTGACGCTTTCGTATTTTTTTTACAAATTAGTGACGTCCCATGCCCCCACTTCAAAACTTTAATGCTCTTTAGGGGCCATCCATAAAGTAACGTCACACGAATTTCATGATTTTTTTTATACGGTGAACATACGGTAAATTAAAATAAACTGAGAGTAACTAACTAACTTCACTTCGCTAGCGGGGTAGACACATAGAACCGGACGCCATACGGCACGGTCCTTACACACCTCAATCGTTGTTTGAACTGAGAGTTGTTTTAAAATTATTTTTTTTGTACATGTACAACAATTTTATTTTCTTTTATAACTATGTTGAAGAAACAAGTGAGGTGTGTAAGGACCGTGCGATATGGCGTTAGGTTCTCTCTGCCTACCCCGCTAGGGAATTTCGTGAAGTTTAGTTAGTTTTTACAACTACATACTACTAATTGTTCCTAATGTGTCATTAAGTTTGAGGTGTACTTTACCGCTTCTAGTTCATTTTATACATTTGTATATAAATGATGCAGTATTTTGTAGATCTATATGTCCGTGGAATATCGTATATCGCTTTTGAAAGAATTTTAAACATAGTTATTTCTGAATTGGTTGTGAATATGAAAGAAATAAAATTTCATGGTATCAATGTTCTTGTGAATTATAATGAGCATGTATTTATTAATTGCATAATTGGTGTAAGAGAACTTTAACTTTTTTAGATGCTAAATTATTGTACCTTGCCTCATACTATTAAGATTTTAAACTGTACCTTATTATTGTACAAATTGTAAGTAATTAATTAATTTACTTGGTGTTTTCTTTACATGTACTTAAGATACAATCAAATTCGTTTAGTATTTAAATGTAATTCATTTTTAAATTATTGCTCTCTAGAGTTTATCTTAGTAAGATATTTACTTAGATCTCTTCACGACCTCAGTGGTTTAGATCCACACAAAGTACTGGGTTTGATGCCCGGTCATATTGGATTCACTATTACCTATATCTTGTACAACAGTATACCAAAGTAAATAAACATTGTAAGATCTAACTTTATACAATTCGCTTTATAATCACACATTTGTTTTGTAATGGTGTTATTTTTTGCTAACGGTTTTGTACTATGTATTAGTATGGAGACATTTTTCAATTCATCATGACATGTACCTATAATAACAGCGTTAATGTAAAATGTTTACATGAACAGTATTTTAATTTAGTTTTGTTGTAAGTTCCGCTATTGGCGTGATTGTAATTTATTAAACTGTAAGCTTTAATTTTTTTCGTAGCTTCCTTATAGTTTTCCAACAATGTTAATCTAAGTTACCATACATTTTGTACTCAATGTATGAATTTCTTTTACCTCCTAGTCAAACCTCACAATTTACAAGCATAATGTGCACCTGACAATGTAACCCTACTTTAAGGACTCGAAATAAAACACATTTTTTAAGAAATAATTTATCTTTATTATTCCTTTTTTAACGTCTCGAATTCTTTTCTAAGAAAAATCAAACTTGGCTTTAGTTACATCAAAAAAATACACAAATGTTCATAATATAGTGATACATTATAAATACATGACCACGTATCGTACCGAGACGCCACTCGCCCTTGGTACTAGTTAATGAAAGCGTAATATCGCCTGTCGCAACATCCACTCGGTACACATGACCATTACAGAATAATCAGAATTTGGAACTGAACAGTTTTCATTGTCAAGAATTAGATGTAGGGTATATTTAAATGCTTCTGTGACTATCAGTTGCATTACTTTCACATGTCACGAGTACATAATTCATAGACATCAGGGCACCAGCCCATGATTATTAGTGTCACTGATGAATTTGCAACTAACGGATTGAATGTGTTATAGATCCATTCAATATACAATATTATACATTCAGTAATATCTATCAATTTCGAAATAAGTGGGGATGTTTTAAAACCAACATTATCAGACTTTATTGAATTGTTTTTCAGATCCGATTGTTGTAAAAACCAGCATCTAAAGAGTCAAAACTTAAAAATTATACTTTATAGTCTCAAAATGTTCACTGATTCCATGATACCCATATGTACCGAGTAGATATTGAAGTAAAATCAAAGGATCAATCAGTCTATGCATTCACTGTGCACCGAGCGCCGCTTATGAGATCATGTCAGCTCCATTCTGCTCATGCACACCTGGTACATTCATACTATGATCAGTAAAGTGACATCTCACTTTCCTTGCATTTTAAAACTAGTACAATTATTTTAAATTCGGGTAACAACTATTTACCGAATTTAAAATTTGACCGACAAGTTTATTTTAGAGTTTCTATAATTTCATATTTGGCGGAGTAACTAGGTACCATCTAGGTTACATTTATTTATCGGTAAAGAAACATCTTCCCGTCTTAGCATAAGAAAGAAACAAATTTAGTTTAAGTAGTTTTAATGTGTCTAAGGAACATAGCCGATATTAAACAAAACAAAATCTCAAGTCACTGGCTTTTGTTTCCAAAAGGTAGGTACATACTTAGGCCCCGATTTATACACATTGAATTTGTTAATTAAGAGTTAAGAAACAGGTACGTGCGTACTGACTAAATGTCATGAAAATAATATCGTTAAACACTACAATAATATTTTTATGTTCTCTAACGTGTTAATAAATGTTCGTCTAATAGAAATGCAATCCTTGACGCTTCGTTTCGTATCAATTCACTCTAAACGATTTAACATACAGCATTATCGATAGTGAAACATTACCATCGTTTTATATTGACCATAAGAAATAAGAAATGCAAACACAGTAACCACTAAACTCTCAAATCAACCAATTGGAAGACTGTTCGAACAATACCGCGATGATGTCACTGACAACCAGGCGGTCAGATTGCCGGCCGATGCGTCCGCTGAACCACAAATAACGAGGACTCACAAATTCACAGGAGCTTCATAGTCATTACGGTCTACTGTTTGCGGACGAATTAAAAAATGTTCCGCTTCTATTTGCACAATCTCCTCGATTTTGTAGCTTCCCGTTCGCTCCGGCCGGTCATTGGGAGACTAAATGCATTTAACATATAAATGATGTCTAAGCAACACGCGTGTCCACACGATCGCCTGTCCGCGGCGCGCTAGGGTGAAGCGTACGAATATTGCTAGGAAGTGGGTCGGGATAAGTCAGGCGCGGGGCGGGCCGCGTGTGGAACCGCGCTTGCGATGTATAAGAAGGTAGAGAACGCTAATCCCTTGCATGTGAGAATATCGGAGTATGAGAATTTATATTTATCATTAAAAGCCAGACATACATACACGTACAGCAATGCCCAACCACTCCACGACTCTATAGGATGCTCTCTACGATTTATATAATAAGTCATTCATCACTATAATCGAGACAGAGTATGATTTGTGCACGCTACGACTCATGTAATGATCACATTGACGCCTTTAAACTTATCCTAGAACTTACTTAATGTTTAATTAACCTTACGCTTTAAAATCTAGGTACGCTTGCTTTCTTTGTGGAATGCAGTATTCATAAATAAAGATCTTACTAGGCTGTATTCGCATGGTATTAAATTTAGTAGGGGCTTCAAACATCAGTACAATGCCCAGATGGAGAATCAGAGAATTCGATGTTTATATTACATTAAACCCTTACGGAGCGCTAACGATACAATGTAATTTACATATAACACTAATATTTACATAACTAGTTTGTGCTTCACTAGTGAACATATAAAACAAATATATCAGTAGAGGGCCACAGTCCCACGCCTCTACGGGGTACACCGACAATCACAACATCCACTTAGGAGTCTCCGATAAACACAACACTCGTCCTCTAAAAAATTCAGGTAACTATCTGTTCGGACACATTCTAAACATTCAAAGCGCACATCACATACACATTTCGTGGGTTACGCGAGATCACAGTGTTTAAATTATGGCTACTGGCATAGATTAGGTTCGATAGGAGAAACGCACTTTCAGTTCACTCAGTTCACTCGTCACGTCCTGTCAGGTCTGGTCCGGGCGGCCGGCGCGGGGCCGGCCCGCGCTGCGCGCGACTCATCAGCGGGGTCCTTTAGGCCTCTCGCTTGTCTCATTTGGGCGGGGTGGGGAACGAGTTGACGACCGCCTGCGTACTGGCCAGTACCGCTGCCGCCGCTGCAACACACAATCCTCCATTATTCGCGGCTTTAATCGTCTCTCGAACGTCTCTAGGACGTGACGGGCTGCGCCGGCCCGCGCGGCTTGTCCGTGTGCTATCGCGCGCCTGCAACCAAGGACACGACAGGGTTAGGGCGGCTGCCAGCGGCGCGAGTCCACAGACATTCGAGAGACAAGAACGATCATGCACACGTTACTCAGAAAATTAACAAAAAAAATAATAATAACGATAGCGTTAGTCACATTTGTAAAAAAATATTAAGTACAACACAAGAAAATAAGGCGAGGAAAACAACTTTTTTGTAGCTAGCACGATTTGGTATTAGCTGATGTAATAATTATTTAATATAGTATGACCATTTAAACATAAACATCAGCATCACAAAGAGATGTACAATTAAATACATCTGATATGAAAACCAGTAGTGGTGTCAATTGCAGTTCAAATTAAATCTTAAACTTGAATCTACTTTTACAATTTTATTGTAACTGCAATCGAAGAAGCTTTTTTAACAAAAATAAATGCTTTTAATAAAAAAAAGATTAGAAGTCTGTCATCTGACAAGGGTCAAAGCGTCATGCAGTCAAGTGTCGGCTGGGGTGTCGGGCGGGGACTGACCGGGGTAGGGCGGCGGGTAGAGCGGGTAGCCGAGGCCGACGTGCGTGTGATGGTGCGTGTGCACGTGTCGCTGCGGCGGCGGCGAGCGCGGCGGCTCCTTGGGCGCGTCGCGCGCCGCCTCGCGCTTGCCGCCCGGCGACTTCGCGTGCTCCTGCAGCTCGTGGATCTTGTGCGGCGCGCCGTGCGCCCCGTGCGCGCCGTGGGCGCCGTGCGCGCCGTGCGCGCCGTGCGCGCCGTGCGCCGCGTGCGCCGCGTGCGGCGCGCCGTACCCGTACTGCGGACCGAACCGCTACGTCAGCGACACACTCAAAATACATTAATTGTGTAAAATACAGTCGACCACGGCTGTAATTCTAACGAGATAGCATTTAACAACGATTTTGGTCACCTACTATATTTGGCTATCCTTAAATATGATAAGATGGTATGGATATTATTGAGTATACGAAATCGTAACCAGACGCCTAGAATAAGGCTGAAATTATTCCGGGGAATATGTGGATAGCATATCTTTGGGTTTTTGGTGAGTTCACCCTGGCAACAAAGGTTCAACATAGCCACTGCTCCTGGGTGAGCTGGGTACTCGTAGCGAGCTTTCTCAGGAAAACAAAGGTTTCCCCAAGATGTTTTCTTGCATTAAATGTTCGTTACTATTATTATCTACAACTACATTAAGGGGCCATCCATCAAGTACGTCACACGTAAAGGGGGACGGAGGGGGTCTACGATGTGTGACATGGTGTGACAAGGGGTGGGAGGGGTCCTAAATTTCGTGACATCACGTTTCAAAATTTAATATATCATAATAATTTGCCATTTCTGGATATAAAATTGCAAAACATGGGAGGGGGGGAGTAAAACAATCATAAAATTCGTGTGCCGTACTTTATGGATGGCCCCTAAGGATTATTCCAGCAGAAAAATTGGAACTCAACTCATTCGCCTTCACACCGACATTGTAGTTCTAGTTTAGCCACGTACCTGTGCGCCATGTCCAGGCGGCAACAAATCCAGCTTAGCCGGCGCGCCGGGCCGCGACAGGTCCTCCGGCGCGTGGTACCGCGGCACGGTCCAGCCGCCGCCGAAGCCGCCCACCAGCATGGGGCTGAGCGGCGGCCGGTACACCGTGTCGAAGGGCAGCGCGCCGTAGTGCGGCGGCTGCATGTACGGCGGCAGGTAGTACTGGGAGGTGGGCGGCGGCGGGGGGCCTTGCGTCTCGGTGGTCGGCTTCTGGCCTTCTTGCTTTACCTGGGAAACGGAACATACGTTTAAATTAGATTAGGCACGGTCGGCACTCACTGAGTTCCGTCAGATGCTGGTTTTGTACATAGCGCTGGTTTCGGACTAACACGGGGCTTTAGTACGTATAATTCAGACATATACTGCTCTACTCGGACAGGATACTGCTCTACTCGGACAGGATACCTATGTAAAAGAGGTACGGCCGGCGCTGCGTAGGTTTAGTTTAGTCTTTGGTACGGGAAGTTTTTTGATAAAGTAAAAAAAAGCTCACCTTGACCTCTTCCTTAGGTTTATCATCCTTCATATCCTTGGGGGGAGGCTTGTGAGGATGGTGGGGCGGGGGGCGCGCAACGGGCGGCGGCTGCGCGGGGGGCGGACCCCCGGGCCCCGGGGGCGGCTTCCCGTCACCGCCTCCTTCTTTTCTACGCTGTTCTAATGACATGTAGTACCTGGAACAGAATTTTAATATTTTAGATTTCTTATCGGCGTAAAACTCTGAGCATGTTTCTTAATTGCATAATGCGACACATTTATATTAATTTAGGTTGTAATCTGTTATCATATACCTACTTATGTAATTTTTTTTACCAAACTTACCAGTCATAAAATGAAACGAATAACAAAAAAACCATAAGTTATTATGAAAAAAACTTGCACGAATATATAGGGATTTAATCCGATCTAAATGGTTCAAATTATAATTATTTATCTTATGTTTTTAATTCAATATTATTATCCTTTAATATTCTTCTTATTTATCTAGTACATAATATTCTTAAAAAAATATAAAATGTGCCGAAACTAACCTTCTTAACTCATCTTCTCTCGCGTGTGTTGGCCTCTGAAACGAGTACGACCCCATTTGCGCCTTGATCTCGATGCTCTCCTTCAGGATCTGATGGTTGTCGTTCGGTCTCGCGGGATTATCCTTGCTGTCCGGCGGTCTCTGTGGCTTTGACTTGTCTAGGGGGCTGGGGGTCGTCTTAGACCGGTCGGGCTCCTTCGCCTTGTCGTCCAGGGGGGGCCCGGGGGGCGGCCCCCCCGACTCCACGTTGTAGGGAAAATTCGGCACGTAGTTGTAGGGGTAAAAGTGCTGGGGGAGGACTTTTTGGGGGCCGCTCTCTGGTTTGGCATCCTGGAATAAGAAGGTTTTGTTTTATTAGTAAGTATTTTGTGTATTCGATAGATGATAAAATAGATACTATTCATCACATAAAGAGTACTAAGTTGAACAATGATTGAGTGACTTAGCTATACTTAGCTACATAACACAGCCTTGGTGAAATCGAACAGAAATACAATACACGAAAAACGAACGAAGATGATCAACTAAATAATGAAACGGAATACACATATAAAAGCACTGAAGATCGATAGTAGGCAAGCGTAGTATAGGAACTTACAAACCAAGGTACAGAAATGAGATACAAAGAAAACTAAGAAATGGCAAAGGAAATCAGAGATCACAAGCGTGATTAATAAATTAACATCCTATCCCATGCTTAGTCGGGTTTCGCTTAGACCATGATCCAGGATTTAGCGAGTCTGGTATTCATCGAATACATCGAAGAGACAGCCAATCTGACCTTCTAATCCTTATATGGGAACCAGAAAATTTGGATCATAGTACAAGCATTATCTTCCTAGCGTTATGTCCCGTTTTTAGCCAGGGTCCGCTTAGACCATGATCCAGGATTTAGCGAGTCTGGTAATTACATTGAAGCGACTGCCGGTCTGACCTTCGTAACCCTAAGATAGGGGAACCAGACAATTTTTGGATCATGGTTACAAATTCAAATTTGTTTGAATTTGCAAGTTTCATTACGATGTTTTCCTACACCGTCGAGCTAGTGGTATAAATACGTACATAGATTTTAAAAATCCAGAGGTACGTGCCCGAGTTTGAACCCGCACTGCTCGGTTAAGAGGCGCGTGTCCTTACCATTGAGCTACCACCGCTCTCTTGGATAATAGTACAAGCGTGATAAACAAAACGAAGCGAAATGCAGAAAGCATAGAAAGTTATAGGATCAGAAGATAATGAAAGTGTAGGAACTGTAAAGTCCTGAGGTTAGTGACGGGGTGGGGTGGGGGGGCTTACTTTGTGGTCAGCCTTAGGGTCCCCTTTGGCGAGGTCCTCTTTGCCCTTGTCGGCGGAAGCGGGCGCGGGCGGCGCGTGCGCAGGGGGCAGGTAAGGCGGTTGCCCGTAGTACTATGAATAAAAAACATTGGTAATGTTTTCCATTCTAGCTGATTTCATATACTACTACTATAAAATGTAAGACGTAAAGAAGTGATTTATTAAGATAAATAACGACTATTTTTATGCCTATGAAGTCCTACTGTTATTTCTTTATTTGTGCATTTAATGGTATAATCATATTTGATCGGCTGAAAGGATTGAGCTGTTATTTGGAACACACATAAATATTATTCTGATATTTTAATATTATGATGATATATTCCCATAAATAATAATTATTTGGCATCTCTCTGAAAACTACACAGACTAATACGCAGGTGGAATAATATTGTGTATTCATTGTCATCTGATGTTGGTCTGTGACTTAAAAATAATGTGCCAACTGTGTGCCCTGCCTAGTTTGTCGTAAAAGGCGAGTAATGGCGACTACTGTTATTTCTTGCATTGTGGTTTAGAGAGCTTGTTTGAATCTCTCAACCCCTTAGCGTATGTATGCGTGTGTGTATGGAAGGTATGTACTAAGTGGATCGTTTCTGCCGAATCCTACCTGATGGTAAACAGGGAAGGGTCTGTGCGCGGGATCGGGCTCGGCAGCTGGGTCGGGCGGCGCGGCGTCGTCCGAGATGTCGGAGTAGGCCGGCGAGCGCACGCCTGGCGTGGGGGAGCGCCGCGCGCGCCGCTTGCCCGGCGACTCCTCGGCCGCCGACTCCGTCGACTTGCGTTCCTCGGACGGCATTAGCGCTGACCGGGGTTTCACCTGGAAGGAAGCAGTTGAGACCTATAATACACGTTTTATATAAATAATATAACGTATAATATAGTCTATATGACATACCTATAGACTTTATTTTCGGCGATATTCAAAGTAATTTATACGATATGAACTTAGGTATTCTAAATAATAAATTTTCTGGCAGGTGACGGTGAGTGGTAATTGGTGTGTTATTAATAAACTTAAATTTGATATTTTTAATCACATATGATTTCAAAAGCCAATTACATTCAAAAACTCAATGTTCTGATTTTAATGATCAGGATTTAGCGAGTTTAGTAATTACATTGAAGCGACTGTCGACCTGACCTTCGTAACCCTTAGATAAGGAAACCAACAGACAATAAAGATCATGGTTACAAATCCATAGTTGTTAGAATGTGCACGCTTCTTCATGATGATTTTCCCTATCGCTAAGCTAATATTGTACCATTAAGTACCTAGATTTAGAAAAAAACAGAGATACGTGCCCGAGTTTGAACCTGTACTCCTCTTTTAAAAGGTGCGTGTCCTTAGCATTGACCTACTACCGCTCCCCTTGTTTTAACTTAGCATAATTATTAAAACTGATAAGAGGTTCAATATGTATGCCTTAGCAAATCAATGAACCTCAACTGGATGAATGAAAAAAAAATGATTGAATTCAGTAAACTCGGAAGAAAATTTAAATCGCGATATATCATTCTCCGAGTAAGATAAACCTTCAGATGTCTTATAATGCCGTTTGATTGTCGCTTGTACATTAGATTTGTGACAGTGCCATCGATATGGAGTGCCTGAATGGACCGAGGGCAAGCATTACGGCCTGAGCGGCTGTCAAGCCGAACTGCAATCAATATTGATAGCTCCGAATACAGATCTGATTGATAGATAACAGACTGACTGAATTTCCATTAATCACTCCGGTTATAAATAGGTGGGCTAGTTTAAGATCTACGCGGGTGAATGCTAAAAATACGATACCTTGAACTGTGTTGGTTGCAGGGTTGGAAGGTTTTCAGGGGGCGGCGTGGCGGGCGCGGGCGGCGTTTGTGGTCGCTCGGCTGGCGTCGGCGGCTCCGGCGTGGCTGCGAACTCCTCCGGGAATCTCGCCTGCTGCGGCGACTCCGCCGGCGCCTCCGGCTTCTCCGGAGACTTTTCTGGAGACTTCTCTTTTACTTCGGGAGATTTAACCGGAGTGGGGGACTTGACCGGGGTCGCTGGCGTCGCTGGCTCCGAAGGCGGCCGGGCTGGCGACCCGGGCTCCGCAGTCGGCTCCTCCAGCTCCGAACTCGACCCGTCTTTATCGTCGTCGTCCGGCGTGCCGTGCGCATGCGATCTGTGGTACTTCAGCCCGTTTGCGTGCTTGTACTTCTTCGAGCAGTTCGGCTCCGGGCATTCTAGAAGGACTGGGTCCGGGGGCGGAGACGACGGGGTCGGAGGCGGCCGCTTCGCCTTGGGGGTCGGCGGTCGCTCTTCAGCTTCAGACGTGCGTTTCCTTTTGGAGTCGGGCCTGGGAGGGGTGAAGGGCGTGGGGGAGGGGAGGGCGCGGCGCCCTTTCGCCCCGCCGTTGCGCAGCTTGCTGTGCACGGAGGAGCGCGTCTCCGTGAAGTTGGTCATGTCGGTGGGGGCCGCGCCGCGCCCGCGTTTCGCTCGCCCTTTAGGTGTCCGCGAGTCTAGCTCTTCTGTCGGTGAGTCGCAAAATCTGGAACGTTGACAGCATTTAATAAATAAATCATCTAAACCACAAAAGAAAAGAAAAAAATCACTTTAAAACATTCAACTTCTATACAACCCTTACTCAATCATTCATCATATCATGGCCGTATGGGGTAGATACTTAAATGATATATGTAGATTTCCTCACGATTTGTCCTTAGTCGTTAAAGTATTGGCATATTTCCATACGTTGGTTATTTAAATTCCAAAATAGACGTCGTCCAATCCCGATATTTTAACCCATACAATATGAGCATATAGAAATATTACCCAAAAACAAAAGTTATTACTAATTGATGTACCCATGTGTAAATTACAACATATTTAGGGAAAATTTAATAACTGAAATAAAGGAAAAAAGTTTTTTTTTTATGGGAATTATCATTTTTTTTAGCATCACATCTATTGAATTAATTGATTTAAAATTAATTAATACACGTTAAAATTAAAGTATGAGACAAAAACAAATATAACACGAACTAACTATTAATAATATAACCTAAAGATATTCGAATCTACTTGGTCAGTGTAAAAGTGTTCCTGATAAATATCCAATCGTTTACATTAGTCTAGTGGAAAGTTTATATCAATATGAACACAATTTTTATCAACAGTAACACACTCTATCTATGGGTCGTCGTCGGTCAGGAGCTAAGTAAACATAAATTTGTAATCGCTTTAGCCAACGGACTAAGTAATTTCGTAACAAAAGCTATCAGTTACACAAGACACCGCTCCGTGCAGTATCGGGTTACAAACCTCGGGGGCGCCCAATCGTGCCGCGTGCAATCAAGCAAGGTCCCGACGTAAGTCTTCCCTCGCCAGGTCACGTTTACCACCAAAACACCTGGAACAACCGCATCAAGTATTAAATTTACGGCTTCTCAATTCCGCTCAATGGCCTCCCCGAAATAGGATTACTTTAGAAGTGCGCGAGTTGGGCGTTAACAAAATTGATGCAGTCTATGGTTCGCAGAGGTTCCGATCCAATTTGTCACGGGTCCTCATTTGCATATTAGGGAAGAAGGGGCTTGAGGAGGTACCCAGTGAACGTGACTTACCGCATATCCAGCCAGACGCTCCCGCGCTATGCCGCCCTGGTACTTATCGCGCTAGCGTGTCGACTTATGCAAATTTAATTAATCAATCTCACCCCCTTCTTTATTCACGACACTTTCCCCCTTTTATTTTTATGAAAACTTTCTTTATGAATCTATAACGAGTGCAATGTAATTTGCAGAAGCCATTGTAATTCTGGACGGAGTTAATCTGGCTCCGCCCGCAAAATGTTTTTCGTAAACAAGATGAACAAATTGAGATAAAAATGAGGGTCTCGGACAATCCCTTTTTAATCCCATGCGAGCTATTTCGGAGACACGATTTTATATAGCGGTCCCGTTGAATTGTAAATAAGTAGCTCTTTAACATTTTCAAGAGGTTTAATGGGATTTTAGACCTCACATTTTGGGCTTTATTAAGCCTTTGATATATTCTCGAGTCTCAACGGACCCCATTAAGTAGTCACGTACCTATTGACGACGTAGAAGCTTATTAGTAAAGCTGACTTTTATGGCTTTATTCATAAAACGCCATAATAGCTGTTATTAAATTATTAGTAAGAAACAAATATAGCTCTTATATTATGAGTGATAAGGACAGAGAGTAACTAGGTTTTTATGTTATTCAATTAAAGCGTTTATGTATAAAGGGCTCCATATTTTACATTATTAATGTTAAAACACAAACTACACAACGTATAAAAAAAAGATATTCTACAAATAAAGATTCTACTAATTAAAAGAAAATGACTTCAGACAATGAACTACTTTCAATACTAATCAACTTTTCAATTACTAGAAATAAATTGGCTATTGTACATTCTGATTTATTGGAATAGACGAGAAAATAACTTCATTAATTTATGCGAAGTAATCACAAAGACAAGGTTAAAACAACATCAATACAGAAATTATAACTTCGGTGAACAATAATCTAGCGGGTACAAAAATTGCTTACCAGTATTCCGAGACGATAAACGTTTCAACATTTGAAGTAAGTACCTAAGTAATTCGACGAATTTGTTCCTCATAAATAAAATTGCACGTCGTATTTATCAACGTAAGCACTAGTAATTACTCGAGGCATGTTAACTTAGTGCCTCGAATATTTGCTCTTGCAAGTAAAGTTAACTCAATATTACCTAGATATGTCATTTTTACTTTGTACCCTGTGGCTTAATTTATGTATCAGGGTATCTTCTAAGGTCATTATTATTAGATCTTAGGAAGAGCATTGATAGACTGTATTTTACAGGTTAACTAAAAAAAATGTTTACATTATAAAATTTTAATAATAGGCTTATGACTTAGTATCCGTGCAAGTTTATATTCAAGTATACGCATAGGTATGCTTATTTAGATTACTCTTTCAATACGTGGTATATAACAAAGATATACACCTCAGTCGAGCTTTATATAAGGTAACCTTAGATTACGTCTCAGAATACTAGCGTTGTGTCTGCGGCGACCGCAGGCCTTATTGCGTAGATTGTATACAGTAGTATGTACGTAATCCCGCCACCATATATTGTTCCTCGAACAATGGACACATAAAGCATTTCTCTACAAGCGATTAACATGGAATGATCGAGTTGCTGTGGAGACTCATTAATTAGATGGTCTGTGACATTCTCAATAACAGTAGTAAGGTTTAAATTAAGCATAAGTTAGTTTGCCTCTCAATAAATACTATTCAGAACGATTTTGGTGATTAACAAGTGTTATTCTAGGGTCTAAAACGTTTAATAGCAAAAAATATAACCCGCTTAAACCTTTCAGAGTATTCAGTCATCATTTCAACAAATGATTTAAAACGAATTGAAGATACTTTTTATCGTTTGCTAATAAAAATAGTTAGAATCGCGACTTCATTTGGACGGAACGTGTTCACTTTATCTTTTGCGATTGAACGCATAACTGTTTACAAAAGTAGTTTTGTGTTTCTTTGCTCATGCCATAGTTACGATATGGGTAATTAAATAAGAGAATTCAAAAAAGACAATTCATTCCTTTTAAATGTCTATGTAATACATATTGGTATTCCGAACATCCAAAGATACTAGCCTAAATAAATGAACGTGATTTCTTTCATGCTTCGATAAATAGTTGGGGACATAAAGAAAATGAACAGACAATTTGAAATGAAAATGCTCTGTAAAGATAGATCTTAGCGCCAAGCGCAGGACTTGGCAGGGACCGACCCCTCCTGCACGCGTTGTATTCATTTTGTGCAAGTGCATTTAGGTAAAGCGTCTTTCAAGATCTTACTAATATTATGAATGCGAAACTGTGTGGATTTTTTGTGTTTCACGAGAATAATCTAGGTTAAAATGATAATATTTCTCAGTAAATAGTGTAACGTATACAAAATTAGAACATTTTACAGTGAATCATACAGATACTAACATTTCGCGCGAATTCGCTCGTATTATTGTCGATTTTTCAAACCCTCGGGAGCAGCACGTTTTTGTACCCTTTACAAGGTGTATGCAATTTCTCATTGATTGATTAAATTGTTAAGATGACAAAAAAAACTAACGTACGCATTAATAAACATAGTTGTCCGAATATAAACACTTTTTTTATTTATTTTTTTATTTATAGTTAGAATTGTATGGATTTTTACGCAAATTAAGTTTTTGGCACCCAATATGGTGTATTATTTAAATGCTTATAAGTAATTAAGAAATAAAAAGACGTTTACCTACGTTTTCGCTCCTAATAAGAGTAATCAACCATAAAAAGCTTGTTAATTAAAAACCATTTAGTCATTGACGAACGGGTGTTGGGTTACAACAGTATTAATACCAGATAACGATTTATTTCCTCCACCTTTATTAAGTAGTAACTTGTCTATTTCTTACCCACTGTTGGGGTTGACTTGTCGATGTTAAGGGAACACTGCTTGAGCAATAACTGAATTTATTGGACTCGCCACGGAGGTTATTTAACTCAGTGTGCGTATTCTATCGTTCTATCGTTTAATTTGAATTTTGAATTTATTATATTTATTCCTTTTTTCATCTATGAGTTTCTACTGCCAAAAAGGTTATTACCAGTAAAGAGGTTGGTTGTCTAACACCCACTATAGTTTCATAGGAAGTCATTAAAGTGAACACTAAAGCGTCGAATTGATTTAATAGTCCGAAGTCGCGTTTTATATTTCCCGGATGTGTATTACCAAAAAGTTTGGTCGCACGAATCGTTAAAATTTCAACACTCCCATCCCCTATTTGACAGTTTTCGGAGTCTGTTCGAAAACATATTTCCCGGGGGAAGCGTTTTAGGCAAGCATGTTTCTGTGCTTATATCAAATATCAAATGTTGTGTAACTTACAGCTGAGAAAGGGTTAAGGCTTCTGCAAGAAGTTGGGGGTCAATTACAATTGTATAACTGTATCTTCAGTTGTTTTTTTTATGAGAAATTATTTTAATTTAAACAATTTTTTTTTCGCACTTGGATCTTTTCGAACGGTCAGGTAAGTTGTCCGAATAAATAATAAATAACAAGTCAAACAAAGTGAATACCTATAGAGTTTTGAGAACAAACATACTGAAGGTAATTTTTTATAAATATAGTCGTAAATAATGATCATATAATAGTTTAAATATGTACGCATTCTACTTAGAAGTAAACAATTCAGATTAGTTCCTATTAAGAGATCTCTTCATTGAAATAGTGAATGTTTGACGATAATTTACAGTTATCAATAGAGAAGTACCAGCATAAAGTGCAACAATAGAGATAGAGCGTTCAACAGTCCGCAATACATAATGCATGGCGCGCGTAATTTATGGATGAGGCATTCTAAGGGCCGCCAAGACGCCGTATTACGCGGCAACAGGAATACGCACTCAAAAAGCGCACGGCGTGCAGATGTGCCATTCGGAGGAAATTGCGGGTCCCCCAAGCTTTTATTATTTAAGCGCGGAATCCCCATGTATAAATGGTTAACACGGGACGGTCACGGAAAAGTTAAATTAGAGGTCGTCCGTTCGGCTGCGTGTAATAGCTTCGATTTGTAAGTCAGCCTGCGCTAATGGTCCGGCCTGTCATTAGATAGGTCGTTAGCATGGCGACACAGAGCACTATCATTAAACTGTCATGTTTTCTGTAATTTGTCGTCGAATGGAAACGTCGATGCCGCGTAAACAGCGCGGTGAGAGATTGAAGTCTATTTGCGTCAGTGACCTAAAATAAACGTTTCGTACTTCGACTGCTTGCACGGTAGATTCTATATGCAATAGAGATGCGTCTTGAGTCTTGAGAAACTGTGGTCAAGTTAATTACTTTCAATGTCTTGGAACGTTTTGATCGTCGATTAAAAAATAACACGGCAATAAAGTGTAAAATACTTATTTTCAAATGTGGTATTCATTTTGTATTTAATTTATTGACTGGCTCGATGGCGCATTCGGTAGTGACCCTGCCCCATGCGCCAAGAGTTGTGGGTTCGATTCCCACCCAGGACAAATATTCGTATGATGAATACTTGTGTTTGGTCTGTGTCAGGGTGTTAATATCCAATATTTAAGTATATATTTGTAATACCACTGTTGATTCTGATATCCGTAACACAAGTGCTTAAGCTACTTACCTCGGAGTCAGATCAATGTATGTGATGTAGTCGTTATTTATTTATAAAAAAACTGCATTCCAAATAAGTCGTTTATAAGTGTATTTAGTCGATATTAATCAGTCTGTTAAGTTCCGTCTGACATTTGCAAATCCTTAATAATAAATGCTATGATTTTGAAACATCTTTGATGTTTTTAAAAGCGAGATCTTATTTGTTTTTCATTGCAATATAGTTAAATTATGCCAATATTTCCTTTAACATTTATTTTATATCATTTCCTCCCAACGATAAATCATTTTACTGTCGCGAATTCCTAAGTTAGAAACAATATTTATCAAGAAAAACGACAAATTGGGTTATCTTCGTCAACCGATTATCCGTGTCGCGATAATAACGAAGACGTTGATAACAGACTTCGTGATTAATCCTGATTAAAGACTTGAAAAAGCTCAAGTTGCGTGTTCAAACAAGATAGTATACCTAATCTAATTAATCGTTGCGTTATCAGGCTTAAATCTTTGAGATTTGTTGAAGTAAAACGTTCGCTGATTTTATCTAATCCTGGTAATTAGCGAGGCAGATTAGCGGAGATCTATCTATCTAACTAAATGTTTACAGTGTGATTGAGATCGCGATAGCTGCAAGGATTGCATAGCTGTGGAATAGCTTAATTTAAGCACAGCTTGATTGTGAACGGCGAAACAACTTTGTTGCGGCTTTGATCAAACCACTAGCTCTGAGTATTATTGTCAGTATAACATTTAAATCTGAAATTTGCGTTTGTTAGTTAGCTAGTTATGAAGTGGGCGTAAGTTATTTATTATTATACAAGTATTCCCTAAGAGATACCGATAAAACAAAATAAAGTAAACAAAAAGTTCTGGCCCTAATATTTTTTCGATAATGTTTTAAACTGTGCCTAAATATTTTTCAAATGTTAGCAGTAGTTAATAAAAAAGCACATAACTGATACCAAGCCTAATAGGGATAATGGCAGCATTAAAAAACTATAATTCTATTAAGTTCGTCAGTTAGAAAAATACTAGACACATATTTCGTCATTATTTCGTAAAAAAATTACGAAAGTGTGACGTCACGCGCAACTTTATTGCATTGTATCTTCGTCAATGTTTGTTTGACAAATAAATAAATAAATACGTGTTCAATATTTTTTTATAATCCAACTGACAGACTTTAACAGTTTTTTTGTCATCTTGCCTAATAGTATTTCTTCTGGTCTAGGCTTGACCGGTCAATCTCACAAAAATTTTAAAAGGATTTCCAAATTCCGTTAACGAGTAACGTAAACTTGTAATCGAACCCTTAAATTAAGGTGCCCTATGTTTATTTATACTCAGTACTTTAGGACGATAATATAATAAAGGGGACTCCACAACCGGAAAAGTTCGGGAATTATTTACTTAGAGTGCAATTGAAATAAGCCACCGCTGAATCAAATTCAGCTCGCTTTTCTGATCTATATCCCTCCTCTTGGCTTCTTCACTGTTATCAGTGTACTGTGATTTAGGCGCTGCTAATTATACCTCGGGCCGGTAATCAGCGGCCTAATGACTGTCGTGCCCTTCCCCGGTGCGCCCTTTGTTCCGTGCCCGACAATTATACACTGACGAGCAAAAATAAGGGGACGCGGGAAATAAATCAAATGCTTGCCGAGTCCCTGGAGGAATCAAATTGACTGATGGGGTAGTGGGAGATTTATCGTGGCGATGAGATGATAACATCTTGAGTATCTATTTTTTTCTAGTTTTCTTACAAATTTGTATAATATAATATAATAAATTTATTTATTTCAGGCAACAAATATTGGTCCATTTTAATCTTTAATCACTCGATGTGCACACTGTGCACATCGAGTGATTAAAGATTTAAAATGGATTTGAAACGGCTCCTATTGAGGAGCCATTACAAAACTACATTTCGTTTCAAGAATTTGTTCTAAGTTTGGTGCAGATGCAGATGCCCCGACCTATTAAATTTGGTCGAATGTGTAATACCAACCCGCTCTCTGAATACACTGATTTATTAACAAGATTTTGTTGATGGAATATTTTTGTATTCTTAGATTCGCAACGCCCTTTTATCCGAAAGGATAATAGAAAATACAGCTTTTTAATTTAACCAGGGACCTCTCGGTCAAATCGCCGGAGAGAATACTGAGGGTGGGTGGAGGATGCGCCCTCCGAGAATACCGACTTAGGGCATTGGACAGAAACGGAGTGTTTGTTACACATCGATATAACTATACTATCTAGAATCTAGATGTTCGATTAAATCAAATACAATATATCGATCAAAATTGCTTTGTTAAAGAAAATAAAGATAGACAAATTGTCACTATTCGATAGATTCTGACGGCGTATTAGGAATCGATTCTAAGAACTAAATTCCACGAGAAACTCAGTTGATGAGTTTGTATTGGCAGTTTAAATGATATAGCATGATAAATTATAGTAAATTGTTATTAACAAATAAAAAAAGAGTTATTTTTAATTTTCTTGGCTCAAATGTTTCACAATTGCGAAATCTTTAACGAGTTTGGCAACTTACCAAACTCAGGTTCATTCTTAAATGCCATAACACTAATGTTGTGAATTTACAATGTTAATTTATTAGGGGAACATTCCATAGTCGAAGTTAAATGCTTTTTTGAAGCCTATTTAAATAAATAAAAAAATATTGGTATATAAGCAATCTTAATTTATCGAAAACATCGAAATCTCGCTAACATTAAGTTCCCAAGCCCTTGTCTGGAGCGGGTCTAATCAGACCGTCCATTGTTTCCCACACAGGGACAAACAAAGTTCCGGAGATTTCATTTACATCCATTCACCGTGCATCCGACCGCTGGCAAAGCAAACTAAGTGTTTACTTTACAACGCCTTGCCTCCTAATAGACCACAGGAATTGTATTGAGCTGGTACTACCACTTTCAACTTACACAAGCAATTCGAAGACTTAATTTAATTCAAAGGATTATTTAAGATATAAAATTTTGTTTTTTACAAAACATTAATAGTCAGTCAGTTAAGTATACAAAAAGCGTTACGTCACACCAAATTATTTCTATACAAAATCTATGGAAGCATTGCGTTTTGACAGCTCATAAAAGTATTTCAAATTATTGATGATGTCATCTACCCCAGGGGTTCTTTAACTTTAAAGATAACGGAACACCAGTCAAATACCTTTTATTTTACGAAACCCCATATCAAATGATCACATATTAAATGAACACTGAAATTGATATAAGCACATTTGTTTTAAAGATTTTGGCGGAACCCTGATCTCTTTTCTACGGCACCCCCAGGTTCCGCGGAATCCACAATGGGAATCCCTGACCTACCTTATTCCTATTATATTGAGCTGATATCAACTTTAAATTTATTTCCGAGTTCAATATCAACATCATTCACAATAATATATCAATTTAAAATGTACAAAACAAACACGTAAACCCTATTTGTGGTGCATACATTTATAAAATGATGTATGTAGTTATTAACAGACATGCAACATGGTGTTATTAAAATAGATTTCATAGCGCGATAACTTTATGAACTCTCGTTGTTAATTAAATTGTCTAGTGATGTGACGCCAAAATATATTATTATTAGGCGTTAGACAATTTAAATTGTAATCAAAATACGTAGATGCAAATTAATTTCAAAATTACAGGACTTATACATACATGTAAAGTTAAATAAAAGCTTTCAAAATATGTAATGTTGTTGACTTGACAAGGGTTTATATTAATAATATCTTCGACTAAAATAATATCTTCGACAAAATAAGAAATTCAAATGTCATAGTTACGCTACAAAAACACAAGAATTGATTAAAAAAAATGACCATTAATCTATTAAAGCATTTCAATAGCTTGATAGTACGTTTGTTTGAGAATTTACTGTACAAACTTATTATACATATATGGCAGACCTTAACAAGTTAAAAGCATGGACTACGGCCATGTCGCGTCCAGCTCACGTCCGACGAAATACGTATTACCTCAAGTTATTTCAGTTTATTGGCGTGTGCTAATGAGTTAATAAACGGGCGAGCTGATAAGGGCTGAGAGCGGCGCTAATTAGCGACGCGACTGGCGGCTGACAAGAGCTCTTAATTGTTAGCACGTAGCACGGAATCTGCCTCGTGTTCATTTGGGGAGCTTTTTAAAGCAGGAAATATACGCATCACCGAAGTAACTTGTAGAGTGCGCTTCGGAGATGTATCTCGTGGTCATTTGGGAAGACTTTTAAGGCTGGGAATTAACGCATCAACGAAATGAGTTAAAAGTGTGAGTTGGAGACCTGTCTCGTGGTCATTTGGGGAGCCTTTTAAGGCAGGAAATTTACGCATCACCGAAGTAACTTGTAGAGTGCGCTTCGGAGATGTATCTCGTGGTCATTTGGAGAGACTTTTAAGGCATGGAAATTACCGCATCACCGAAGTAACTTGTAGAGTGCGCCTCGGAGATCTATCTCGTGGTCATTTGGGGAAAATTTTAAGGCAGGGAATTAACGCATCAGTGAAGAGTGTTAAGAGTTTAAGTTGTGAACCTATCTCGTGGTCAATTTAGTTTTGTTTAAAGGCAGGATTACACTTACGCATCGTCGAGAGACTTGAGTCAACAAGGGCGTATCAGGCTTGAAATAGTAGAAAAGAATCTACTATCAACTGTTGTACCAATTATGTGATATTTATCTTTCTTCATGCGCAAACTTTGTTAGCATTTCAAAAGGGTAGCTTAAATAAATTTAAAGGCATGTTGCGTGTTAGTTCAGATATAAAAAGGACATAAATACAAGAATCATATACCCATCAGTCTCACAGTGACATTAAAAGTTTTATCAGAACCCTGTATTCAACACGCACCCGAGACCGGTATTTTTGAGTTCGTACTGACAAGTAGGGTTGCAAGGTCTTCAAATCATATAGCCGGACAGGGCAGCCGACCTAACCGGATATTTGGGTAAAAAAAATTTTGATACCATAATTTATAAAGGCTTTTTCTTCTTATTATGAAAGTATATGTATGAGTACATACAATTTTTCATCAGCCTCCTGTCAGCCTCGCTTTTTACTAAAAATCTAACACAATCAAAAAAATTCCGGAAATTCTGGACATCGTCTAATGCCGAATCATACAAATTGCCTGCGAAATATGCACCTAACATATTTCGCAGGCAATTTGTATGATTCGGCATAATACATAACTGCAAGCGTTTTTAAACTGACGACGCCGTATGTAAACGGCGAAATCATACAAATTGGCCGCGACACATACACCAAAAAACATAACCTTGTCCGGGTTTACCCGGCTGCCTGGCTACGCTAGTCCCAAGCCAGATGCCTGGAGGTTAATGGGCGGCATTAAAGAATTAATACCGGACTCGCCGGCCGTATCTGTACACAGACGATTCGCCTTCATAAAACTCGGGGCCGTGATAAAACACACAAATTTACTGCATTTTTCATTAAAAGGTTAAACTTAACGATTATTTCGAGAATAATTCGGTGGTTGTACTTTTTACACTCGAAATCTAATCTGAAAAAAAATCGCCGAATATGGACTATAAAAGCACTACAAATGAGTAATTCCAAGTCAATTATTCATTCAAATAAAAACGCGTTATTTATATTTGCAAAGCATTTAAAAATGTGTCAGTTTGTGACACATTTTTAAATGCTTTGCAAACATTTAGCGGTTAGTCAGTAAACTATTTAGCATTGTGTAATTTTCTACAAAATTTAGGGAAATATTTTACTACAGTTTTATTTTTGGACTGAATGCGAATAAAGGGGCTAGCTGTGTGCCATTGACTTTACCTACCCCTTCAGGGATTACGGGCGTGATAGTATATATGTGTGTGTATATTATATTTTGACAGCTTACAAAAATAATGTATTTAATTTTATTAGTTGTACATCGACCCATTACGTCTTATAGGAAACAAGTCTCATATTGATTATGTGATAAGGGCCAGAAAGCTCATTTACATTTAAATTCTCGGGGTAATTAAGGGTCATTCCTTTTATCACATCTTTTATTTATTATAATAAGGTACAGTAAACAGAACTTTCGGCGATTTTCCAAAGTCGTAAAACAAAAGTGGTCCAGAATTATGAAGTATAAATCGGTTCAGGGCCATAACAGTTACGGAACGCCCTGAATGTGTGTGCGATTAAACTTCATAAAAGTCGGCGCCGCGGTGAAATTCATTCGCGGCAGAAGTCGCACTGTAAACAATATTTAATTTCCGTAAGCTTCTCGCCGCCATTAGCCGAAAATAAATAAGCCCGGAGGAGGAAGGGCGTGAATTACCCTCCTCCCCCCCGCCCCGAGGGCAGCGGGCGGATAAATTTGGAAAGTGGCAACAGAAGCGAGCAGATGGTGATTTATTATCGTGTTTTATAATAATTACGAGCGCAGCCGGGGGGCGCCATTGTGTTCGGGTCTAATGGGCTGGACGTGTGCTCTTCTATTACGTTGCGCTGTTTTATTTCACCGTGATGGACGACTTCACACAAGCACCGGATCATTCCACCCTCATCGGGTATCCTAAATCGAATATAATGAGTCTATGCCCCTATTGATGCTATAGATGTGAAGATGTTGCGGTTTTCGGAACAAAAGACTAGTGACATTCGTGTTATTACAATTTAGGATAACCTTAATTTGTGTAATTGTACCTAACCGATATAATTACTTATTAAGGGCATTCCTTTCCTTTATAGTGTTTAGCCTAAGTTATAAAAATTAGGACGCGTTAAATATATTTTCATAATGAAAAAAAAAAAATTAAAAGACCGGCCGTCAGTAATACAAATTAGTAAAAGTCAATTGTAACATAATTTATTTTTCCTGACATATAATCACACTAAGCTCACATTGTAAACTGAATACAATACTTTAAACCAATCCGTTCATCAAAATAACGTTGCCGTAATAGTTACTGTTAATTTGGAACGCAATACAATATTACCGTGAAAACAGCTACTATTTTTTTCTACAGCATTGGGATCATCGAGCTCTGACTACAGATAAAAAAACGTCAGCGTTGGCGGTTTCAAACGCCGCAGTACATTGCAATTTATTTGCATACCAAAGGACTGATTGGAAATGTTTTATCTACCCCGTAAAGGGATTATAGGTCTGTTAGAAAGCCACGTTTTTAAAGGCCAATAAAAACTTTACGCCCACAGCAATGGATCCCACAGCTGGAAGACGATAGCAGGCAAACGACTTTCAAGAGCCAAGATCGTTAAAATGAGCAATAAAGTAATAATAACCGATATAATTGATTCAGTCGTGAGCATAAATTTAGCGAAATCGTTTCCTTCCAAATTATTTGTTTTGCTGATAACACCTTTGCTGTTTATTTTGAAACGTTAAGGGTGTGAAATGTAAAACCAGAAATATCTCGCCAGCAATTATGGCTTTTTATACCCCTTTGTAATATAAGCTTTTAAAAGAGATGATAAAAGATGTAAATTGAATCTTTATTGATACAGTGAGGCATTTCTACCAGAACTACTTAAATACATAAAAATCTCAACAATATATAATTCTGATACTTGTATCAGTATCATTTCCGAAAACAAACCAACATTAATTGTATGATGTTTATCGCACTAAAACAATTTGGTATCGGCCCATTTTCATTCATAAGTGAACAATCATCTATAAATGTAAAAGCTATTTATGTCTTATGGTTTCACTTCCTAATAACGACTGTTAATACTTGTCGTTCCAGGTTTCACTTCGACCGAGTTGGTGGCAACCCCTATGTTTAAACGCGATGGTATCACGCGCTAATAAGTACTCAGGTAATTACACTGGGACTCTCATTGACTCCACTGTTTTATGTATTCCATGAATATATTAATGTTTAATATTCAGCTGTAGGCGTATTACGGGGTGGGAGAAGGACGGTATGGTTATTGCCGCCATGAAACGTGGTAACGACAAAAAAGGTCGGAGTACATTCAGTAATCTCTAAAAGGCAGGTGCGGTAAATCAAATTATATTATTATTGCCACAGTAAATTGTTATTGTAATAGTAAGGTGAGACGACCTTTCGTTGCGCACGAGAAATTATTGCTATTGGCTTTGCGAGCACTTTCTTCGAATTGTGGTACTGTTTATAATTAACTATGTACGTAATGGTATGTTATTATCCTTTGTGAGTTGATACTGCTAGTGGGGGAAAGCAAGTATGATTACCGTAAATACCCTTTAATCTACAAAGAAATCACGCACAAAGGGAATAATAGAATTAATAGAAAAGCGCTGTGAAAACTGAATGATGATTCAGTGGTTTGTTACGTAATAATTGAAGATAACGTACAACGAAAGAGGTCTGTGTCTCAACCACAAATTATTTGCTAATCCTAGCAGGATTAGCGTTTGTGGACCCTTGTCAAAGCGTAGAGCTGTGTCTTGGAAAATAGCCAAGATGGCGGACGCGAAATTAGTAGTCCTTTTTAAGCCAGGTAACTGAATTATTGTGAAATAGTAAGATTAGTAGCGTTTGTGTGGAGATTATTAAAATCAAGCATTATTTTGCTTCTGACTAAATCTGATGGGTTACTATAAAGCTTCTCAGCTGTTTTCGAACGATTAAATAAACTTGCTTTCAACAGCATAAGGTCAGTAGGTAATTCGTTATATAAAAAAATTAAGTCAGACTTTAAACGGATTAACAGTAGAATGACGCAAGGTAATGGTTCATGTTGTAAGTTATTTTATAATCCAATATTTATTCGTATATTTTTAACTACATAATTGGAGTTGTAAATAACACAAGTTACATATCATTGCACTGTCATAAATTCATTGCAATGCGTTGGGCCTAATTAAATGATGACAATTATCTCAAATGTATGGCAAAACAAGTTTCGAATTAAGAATTACAGCTTTTTAGCATATTAACGACTTGTTTGTACAACTTAATTGACGTATAATTGCTGGCAACACTGACAGCCATTTTTGGTTTAAGGCTGTACGAATTATCGACCAGAAAATCTACGTTGGTACACAAAAGCTTTTATTATTCATATTGTATTTTGGTAATAAGGAAAATTACACTTGATTAAAGGTTGCAGACCTTTTTTTGGGATGCAGGCATGTTTCTTTGCCAAAATGGTTGCTATTGTGACAACTTAATTATATAGTGCCAATATAGATTTGGTAGAATGGTCTTGTAATGTGAGAGATGGACTTTAGTAAAATGCTTTCAGAATGTTTCCTATTCTAAACTGCAGCGAAGCAGGAAATATATTAAAATTTGTAAAGTTTATACAAACTTAATTGACTTATGAATGTTTTATACAAAACATTCATAAGTCACACATTATACAAATTAATAAACCCATAGGGAGACATACATTCATACTTATTTATGTAAGGCGTGACAGTACGTATGTATGTACCTACTAGTGAGACTCTTATCTCGAGCATACAATTTCTTGCCAGTTTCTTCTTAGTAGAAGCTTCCTTTTTAACCGGTTGACATTGAATTTGTTTTAACTTTAAAAGTGCTTTGTATTAAATAAAGACCATTTCATTTCAATGGCACTGAGAGGGGATATGTATATTGAATAATTGATATGATATTTTTTCCAAAACGTTGACTAAATTCGCAGTTTCGTCAGTATCCACGTTGAATTGCTTATTAGTACATTTTAAGCTGTGAAGAATTTTATAAAACAACTTTAAATAATGTTGGCTTAATAATGTTAGTAAAGATTACTATCTGCGAGGATCAAATTACAGTGTCTGTTCATTAAGATTTTAAATTTTAATTTGCGTCTGTTAGATGAAGACTTTTATGAAAACGACTACGCCTACACGCCATTCGGATACTGATCGAATGAAGCCGCGTTTGCCTCGTATTTTCTAATAAACATTATCTGATTAATATTTATTGACTAATTTTGGACAACAAATTACTCTTTTCCTTTAAAGAAAACGATTATCTCAATTTGGATGTGACCGGGGCTGGTCTTAAGAGGATATCTTAAGTGTGCCATCACCGTAATGTCGCAAGATTTCCAAAAAATAATTGCGACTTTCTAGAAGTTATCGAAAATTAAATTCAAATTAATTGGCAGAGGCGGTCAGTCAGCTCTTCTTTTTCTTTGAAGCGTAGAGAGAAAAGTGTATTTAGATTTTTTTATTATTGCGCATCTTTTCTGGTGGTTTTAACTTATCGTACGTTTTATACTGACTAAGAGTATTTAAATACAATTTTGAAATATTTTGAAGTAAAATCAGATTTCGAAAATTTAAAATGAAACAACCACAGGTATAAATTGTCAACAAATAAAAAAACCTGTGGGCATGAATGGACCGCAAAGCAACTCAAAAGTACCAGGCGTGCATAAGCGTGCGAAGATGATGCGCTACGGTGCTGCGTTCGTGCGCTAGTAACAACTCACCACCTTCCGTCTCGTGCCACACGATGCCCTCCAAGGTGACCGAGGTACCAGGCTCGCAGGGCCCCAGGCAGTCCGGCTCCGTTATCGTGCCGACCGACGTGCCCACGCATACTTCTGCTGTATCCTAAAACAAGAGAAAAAAAAATACATGAGCATCGCTGTAATCGCTTTTTCTAATAAACAAGACTAATTGCTTACAACAGTTCTTGAAATAGATTATAATATTCCACAAAGTGTAGCTCTTGTTAAGAAGAGAAAACAGACGTGAACAAAGTCGTTGTAATCGCTTATATTTAAATATACAAAACTAATTGCTAATAGTTTTTGAAATAGAGAATATAATATATTCCGCAAAGTGTAGTAACCTCATTACAAACTAGAGAATCCATAAAAAAATTAGAATTTCTATCAGCTATTACGAAACAGTTATGAAATACTTTTAAGATAGCAATGCCAATGTTACGATGCATTTCCATAGTGAATTCATTAAAACAACGATAAACTCTATTAAGTCTTTCAACGTTGGACTTTTTTCAAAACAAAAGACGTGTGTAAATATATTAACATCAGACCAAAATAAAAATTACAAACATAATGCTGATTTTAATATCCTAACGTTGCCAATAGCTTTTTATACGTTTAATTATTTCGTACGAAAACACAAAACATTTATGATTCAGATTTTATTGCTGGCAATTTATTTCAATACGCGATTATTCGAAATGTCCTCGCTTTCGCGATGACAACTCTGTTTAATGAAAGATTAATTGATAAAGTTTCGTTTAATTAATAATTTTAATGAATAAACAGGTTCGTAAATGCGTTTGTGGTATTTACAACGGCCGGGCATGCATGAATGACATATGATTAAATCTCCCAGCCTCGCATTATTACACGAACGGTCTGAATACATGATTGGATTTAAAATAATTTACCGTGCCATTTCGTATGCAGAATTTACCGCGAAAAATTATGAGGTTTCATTTGTTTTATTACCCTCATTTCCTTACTTTGTTGTAATTTTTTTAAATGCTTTTCTTTTTGTCAATTGATAAATACAATTTGCGAAACTAGTTTTCAAAAAAGTAAGGATAGAAAATTCAGTGTATCTTACAAGACACAGCAGCTGTTGTAACCATGAGGCATATTTTAGTCTAATAGTTTATTTTGTAGATTTTACTTGAAAAACATACGACTTTTAATTGTAATTTTCTTTATCAAAAAGTAAAATCATGAGTATTACGTAGTAACTGCCGTATAATTTTTTGTTATGAAAGCTTTCTGATACAAAATAAATACTCCGTCTATTAATTGGTTTGAGTCTATACTAGACTTGTTAATAACACTGAGAAAGAGTTACGAAACGGCATCACAAGTTTATGTATCCATTAAGTTTATATCTCGTAGTAATATTACTTGTAACTTCAACTAAAATGAAATTAAAAACGTTTGCATTTCAAAGTTATGGCATTAGTTGACAGGTCGTTCTGTTTTGTTACTCGAAATGGCGGCACGATTTCCAAGTTACCGCATGCAGCTTTGAACGAGTTGGTAAAACAAACATGAAATAAGTTAATGACTACCTTCACTTACTTTCGTAAAATATTGCGCTATGAGTAAAGAGCGACAATCCAAACAACTAGTTTTTGGTTTGTAACTTTAGTATCTATAAAAAAGGTGAGATAAATAGAAAATAACAGCATTTCTACTATCAAGAAAGTCTGATCCCGCTCCATGTTGGTTTGGGACTGAAAAAAAAAGAATGTACTGTATCAACTGTGTTCCTTGCCTAGCATGCCGTTAAAGCGACTAATGGTGTATTTTGTTTGAGTATTCGGTTAGTGCTTTTGTAAGCGACGAACTAGACTTTGTGACTATTTGTTGTTAAATGAATATTATTGCTGTCCCATGTTGGTCTGGGACTTAAAAAGAATGTGCCTAAAATTTTCTTCTCGCCTAGCACGTCGTAAAAGGCGACGAATGGATCGGGTTTTGTGTATGTGATTGTGTAGGCGACAAGCTAGCCACTTGTTACTACTTTTTCATAATTTTTCATCAATCCCAGCCCAGTTTTATTTTAGGCTGAATGTTGTTAAAGGGGCCTTCGGGGATTACGGACGTGATGTTATATATATATATGAGTATATTGCTCCTAGGACTCTCCCTATCCCTCTTTGGATGTAGTAGGTGTGTAATGTATATATGTAAAAATATCTAAAACGGTATCGTTTTATAATCCGAAAAACAAAAGCAAAGAGAACACTAGAATTGTCCCGACCACGTCTATTTTTCACACGGAAAGCCCCGGAAAATCGTAACGAGCAGAGTCGACTCCGGAACTTACCAGGATTGCATAAATGCAAAGAGCGTTTACGGCGTAGAACATAATCAAATGAAGCCATTTACATTCAGCGGCTGGCGCGAGAACGGCGCCCCACCTCACCCGTCTCGCTCACGCACGCAGATAATGGCGTCACAAATTGTGAACTAAAGCACTCCCGCACAGAATCGGAGATGTCGACTCCCGAAATGTTATTGGAAAAATAACAAAATTTTATGTGAGCAGACAGATATTACCTTAATAATAACCGTTTCACGTCCCGGTGACAAGTAGGATATCGTTTTATCGCCGGTTCGTCCTTATACCGAGTGGATGCCGGAATGGGTATCGAAGATTCAATTAGGTTTGAGTATTGCGTGTCTCAAATTCTACCTGGACTTCATATACAAAACTGTTCTTGTTAATAGCGTCCCATTGTATCGTTGAAAATGAAGATTTGGATAATTAAAATTATCTTTTTAATTATCTTAGTTAACACATTTTAAACACATTTTAATTGTATTCAGCATAGTAATCAATTTATATGTACCATGTTATGGAAATATGAAACGAATATTATGTAGGTACTGTGCGGTTATGATAATAATCAAACAATATTTCAATGGAATGAACTACGTATTATTATGTATGGAAAATAAACAATACCATGTTTTGTTATCGTTCTATAATGGAATAAAGTATATTTTATAATAATACGGATTACATTTTGATTTCACAATTTTTAGGCAAATAATGGTTATAGACTGAACATAAAAAATATTTACTGGCGCAATTAATTTTGGAATTTCAATAAGAGCTTACAGACTCATACAGGTTGTAATAAAAAGTAAAATGAAAAAGGGTTGAATCAGTCACGTTCCGATATTTCGAGTTTGAAATCATTAATTATAATAGCCGATTAGTCACACCCCAGCGACCCGGCCGTGCTGGAACGATAAACCAATGTGTTCGGAAGCAATTTGTTTCGAGGGAAATGATCTTTTCCATCAATGCGAGTTGAAGCACCTAAATAAACACGCCGGACTACGTTTGGCGTCAGCTTCGCCACCAGCTCACGCAAGATGAAGTCATATGTCCGCATACATTAGAACCATAACGGCAAATCGATTATCTTAACCCACGCGACGACTATAAACAAAATTAAACGCTTTATTGTTAGTCGAATGACAAATGTGCTATCATCTTACGCCCACAGCGCGCTACAAACGAAAGCTCGAGTCAACGCTCAGTTTATATGGACAGTTAGCCGCAAACATATTAATATTTCGACACGCCATATCGCTATTAAATCCTTTATGGGCGCCGCGTGAACAAGTCGAGAGGGGGCATTGTGCGGAACCGGGGGGTTGGAGTTACGGCGCCTCAATGCTCTCCCGTCGACTGCAAACAGAGGGGTCGGGCCCGGCCAGCTGCCGCTTTATCTTGAAAAAGTTTGTGCGGCTAGGTTTGAATTTACATTTCAATAAAAGTGCGCTCGGGCTCGCCGGCGGCCATATCGGACGCAAATAAGACGGTGCCGGTGTCGATGCGCCTACAAACAATAGAGAGTAAATCAATTCACAAGCGTCAAGAACAAAAGAGCGCGCCGAGAGCGACGTAATGAGCGGGCCGCTTCGATTAAGACGCCGAAGGGAGTCGTTCGGGCCCCGACCTCTCATTGTAACGCATTGCAGGAACTAATTTGTAGTCCCGACGCCGACTCGGCCGCAAAAGGAAACCGTTCCGACGCCGACACCATCCTACATGCCTAATGACTCGATACAGTCTGCGGTTGACTCACGTAAGTATCCTGCGAGATATCGCTGTTCGCGCCGAGGATCGTTCGCTAAATTGCTCGGATTTGGCAGCGGAGCGTCCACTGCGGAACGGGAGCTGCTCTCAAACAGAATTACAATCCACTAAACCGGAGAACATACGTCATTAAAATAATTTAGGCGAATGGCGCGTTTTAGTGCCTGCGTTTATGGGTGGCTGTGGATGGGACGCGCGAGCCAGCAGTAAATACCGGGGCGTACCCGCCCAGTCTTGTTTATACACCACCTACCGACGGTACATTAATTTTGTGCTATGCAGAATAAGTGGCGACAAAGAGTGTTCGTGCCAGCAAATGGGCCAGAACACATCAACGTTACGACTCTCAAAAACTTTGCCAAGAGATCTGTGAGGCTGAATCACTGCCGAATCGTGCGGAACGAGCTGTTCCGATAAAGTTTCGGCTAACTTATTAACATTTCGAATACATCAATGCTCGAATGTGATATAAAGGGATCGATAACAAAGACGTTATTCGATAAGCATTAACGATTCTTGTTGAAATAATCACCGGTTCAGCGGTGCTTAAAAAGCAACGATGGTTATCTTTTTTGTTGAAAGCCAGTCCTTTATTGTAGTGGTCTCGACTATTTAAATGCGTGTCGCGCATTGGAATTGAAATTTTGCTATTTGCTCGTATAATGAGATTCTATTATGAAATACTCAATAGCACCGCTCACACGAGATATAAATAATAATTAGGTATGTAAGAATGGGTCGCACGCACGAGGGTTGACCCTCCTCAACGTCACTCCCTAATTAACTTTGTACAATTCGATTTGATGCCAGCAACTGTTTCAATATTCGTTTATTTAACCCTTGTTGCGAACTCACCGCTCTCGGATTTGGGACGGATGTGATATTATTTTTAAACGACATCGGGGAATCAGATGAAATCTGGCTTGCTGTTAAATAAGGCGTTGAGGGCGGAATATGAATAAGATACGATGAGTAAATTAACATTAATGATTTCGTTTGTGGCACTTTAGAAATTTACAATCCAGTTAGAAAATTAAAGACGATACTTAATATAGTAATTGGGTTATTATGATAATACTAGCTGTGCCTGCGGTTTCACCCGCGTTTCGGTTAATACAACACAAAAAAAAATTAAGACTGTACTTGTACATAGTGTAACATATACACACACATTTTACAAGTTTAGATATTGTAATAAAATATAATTCAAATAACGACTGAATAAATAAACCAAGTCATATATCAGATCTCATAAATGTCGTCAGCAATTATTGAATCCAATTACGAGTACATCACAATCACAAGTATTCAATCCGCTTGGCACATGTTTGCTGAAATGAGCGTTATTATTGTGTGCACAGACGTATAACTCTGAAGAGCTTCACAATATCGCGCTCAAAGGTGACCCAATAAAGAAATAACAAGAGCAAGTGAACGGGTTCCGTCACTCCGGACTCGAGGGACGTCTTAAGTCCCGAGTCGAGGAGCTCAATCTGAGAGTATTAATTAGAAGCAGACGCTTTCGCTAATTAAAACGCGAGTATAATTCAACTTTCCAATTGGGAGTTGCAATTTTATTTCCTTAATCACTCCATTTTAGTATTTACTTTGGTGTAATTTATTTCGGTATTGAGTTTTCCCTTTTGTACTTGATTTGGCACTGATTCTGAAATAGTACTACAATATTATTTTAGAAAAGTAAGGAATTTAAAGACCATTTGTATAAATAAATGAGTTTTAAAGAATGCGTCGTTAAGCCCATTTGCAGAAATAAATGGGTTTTAAAGAGAGATCCAATCTCCTCATTTCTGTTTTTACGTCTACTTTCGGGGGATTTGGCCTCGCCCCTTATTTCCCCTAATAAACTACCCCTCTAATTAGCCGGGCGGAGTTTACAACTTATTTTACCTCAGTCAAAAGATTTTGAACGGCGAAAGCGCAGCGATACAGAAAACATTTTTAATTACTTTTTAAATGAAACTCATTAGAGCCGCTTTATGTTTAACGAGTAGCGGAATTACGTTTAATTAACATCTGTATTGTGTTGCGACAGTATTCATCGTTGTCAAGACTAGCGTGGCTGTTTTAATTTAGCACAAACAAATTCAAACAGTTGTATACCAGTTGATGTTTAATTTGCGCGTTGCTTCACTAAAGACATATTTTTACAAAAACACAAAGGGATCAGGCTATAAAGTTGAGTATCATTCAAATCCTCTCTGTAATTTACGGTAAATTAACACACTAAAACAATAATTCATTTTAAAGGTTAATGATGAAACCTGATACAGTGTTTTGTAAATATATAAATAGATCGGTACTCGTGACCCTTAAATCTAATTTTGTTTCGATAAAAACTTGGGTATAAAGATTGCGATAGCATCTGCCTTTAGGTATTGATAAATATAAATCGGTAGTTATTGATATATAGGTAGCTGTTGTAACTAGAGAGTAATGGAGGTTCGGTAAATACCAACGTTGTGTTTACGTTATTTGTATTCAGGCGATATGTGTTTGAAATTTATAGTTGCTACGTATTATACGTTAAGTACACCTTTCTAGCGAACATATATTATTTTTTTATATAAATGAAAAATAAACAAGATACTGAAAACAAAACAACAGAGACTAATTACCAAATATGCGTCACTTACATTAAATTCTCGTGAGTGGTATAACTTTTAAAACATCTCAAAACAAAATTAATAACAATCCAGAACGCAAGTCCAATAACAACATCGTCGAATTCGTTTTAAAACCAATAAAAAGTAATATGTTCTTCAAAGCGTCCATGAGCACTTACAAAATCTTGTTCGCGAGCAAAAAATTCCGGCAAAATATTTTTTAATATTCCCGGGTCTTTGTGGGAGCTGTTTTATTCAAGGGTTCCCCTCTTTACATAAATACAGCCGACATAGAGGGGTTGCTATGATACATTCGATATTTCATTTTAAACTCGTGTAGAGGATTGCGACCGGGATAAATCTTTTGCCGATGGCTTTATAAGATTGTACGAGTTTATGCTTGAGAAAAATGTCTCTTGGGAATCGATAAGTACCGTAACTGTTACTGTGCAGTTTTAGTCTATACGGGGTGACTTGGAATAGGTGTCATTGTTTTAAGGGAGTGAAAATATAGCCCATTTGACGTAAAAACTAAAAATTATTGAACTTATAGATAAAGACATTTACAAAAACAATAAGTGAATTTCGACTAGTTGTTCCGTAATTATTTTTGCGTCAAATGGGCTATATTATCACTCCCTTAAAACAAAGACACCTATTCCAAGTCACCCTGTTTATGTCGCTACATAGAATATAACATGTTGTAGAATAGTATAATCTTAATTAATAAAAATCTAAATTCATTTTAACTTGTTAATGAAGATTTTATGATAAGCATTTAGGGATAAGAATATACTCGTATTCCAATTTGATAAGCTGAATCTTCTTCTAATCTAAAATAATTCATTTATTATTATCAACACGTAACTTTTCTTCCATTATAATTATTGAAACGTGTGTATTAAAATGTATTTATGTATTTAAAACAATTCATTAACAGTCTTGTCTATTAAAAGGATGCCTCTGATTTCACCCTCTAGTTCATACAGCACCAGGAATGCAGTGTCATTACATTTGATCAATCGCTTAGCGCTGGCCCCGGTTGTCGTATGCTATACCGCTACAATTTCTAATCATCAATCACCGATCGCCGCCATATTTGGTTTGTCTATTAACTATCCCGTCACCGTTAGAATTGACAACTTGATTTTAATTAATACTATATTATACTTAATGGTATCTTACTCATACTGATATTATATAAACGCGAAAGCTTGTTTGTATGGATGGATGGATGGATGTGTGGATGTTCGTTACTTTTTCACGCAAAGAGTACTGCATGGATTTTAATGAAACTTTACAGTAGTATACCTTATACATTAGAATAACACATAAGATATGTTTCATCGATGTACCACGCGGGCAACGCCAAAATATTATTTATGGGAGAAATTGGGTCACAATATTTGAAAGGAATCCCCTGTTCATTGAATAAGAAAAACATTGGAAAACAACATTGGAAACTTCTAAGAGGACTGCCGTGTGTTTGATTCGGTTTCCCTTTATTAAATAAAGACCCTCATCAAATGCGGTTAAATCGTAATAGATTTACTTAAATGTTTTACGAAATAATTTTCTTCCCATAATAATCTTAACTTCGTGAATAACGATTCGTAATGTGCATACATTTACATTCATTCACGGCGAAATGTGTTACAATAAAATCTTTAACTATAAAATCTTGTCACATTTAATTTAAAAGTCAAACGAGACACAAATATTACGAACACATAACACTATGCTAACAGACCTGCTCAATATGCAGCGCTCAACACTAATTTATGTATAACGGAAGTTCTCAAGTTCGCAGACATTAATCTTCATATAAATATCATTTGGATTAAATGCTATCCAATTATCCGATATTGATTTAAATGCCGCGCCGTTAAATAATACCTATTACGGTCCGGGTTTATTGAGCATTTCCTATTCTCGGGTAATTTGCTGTAATAATGTTGGTGGGTGGGAGGCATTTTATTTTTTGTACGGACGCAAGTACCTGATGTTGTAAATTATGTGCAACGTCGGATCGAATGAGAAGTAGATTGCGTAGTGCGTCGTACAATGGAATTTGATATGCAAAATATATTTTTTTTACTCGAGACAACTGAGCGCCGAAATCTATCAAAATTCAATTCGAACGTAAATTACTGTAATAAAAATACCGGTTTTATAACAAAAAACACTGGTCCCCTGAAAAACGAAGAGATCTCTAACGTAATAAAAACCAACGCCGAGTTAGAAACAAGTTTTTATGGATCAGTAAATATTTATAAAGTTCATTAATGAATCGGTTTTGTAAAGTTCACGTTTTTGTTACTCAATCTGCCATTTATTGGGATAACCCATTAACTCCAATCTGTACTACGCAACCTTTTAATAGAAATTCAATATAAGCTGCCTGGGGCTTATTACAAACTATTAGTTGTGTTAACAATCGCCTATTTTCATACAAATAATCGATAATTGCGATGGAAGCTATTTTTTGTAATGTTGATTTGCGTGGCAATTTTCAAACTTAATATATTTTTTAAATGACATCAGAATTTTAAAATATACGTTTAGATAATATTTTTTCAGAAGGCCTCTTCAACTAAAGAATGCCTTGCTCGAAGAATCACCTGTGTACATCTTGCAACATATAAATAAAAATTGGTTGTATTAATCCTACTTATTTCATAAAAAATAAACGAGAAAGATTATAAGATAATTATAATAATTTACTTTACTTCAAGCTATGAACAGAAAGACTTGTAGAATTTTTGTTTTAAATAAACATAGGTATAGTGCAACGTACACTTACGTCAATTGTGATTAATTCATACCTATATCACCTACACCGAACATGTCAAGTCGGCGCCTACAATGTACTGAAACATTATGAATATTTACACGAGTCGTGTCGTATGACACGCGCAGAGGAAATATGATGGAAATAGGCATAATTAGAATCTATTACGAAGGTCGGTGTTGCCTCAGCTGACCTTTAGCTCTGGTATTACTTTGTATTCTCGTTCTGTTGTTTGGGAAATCACATGTATTGAGAAACACAATCATTGATACAATGTTCATCCATGTAGCATTTTTAACCTAGTAGTGCTACTGGAAATAAGCGTTATGATGATATAACACTTCTAGTATAATCGTTAAATAGGTTTAACACTCTCAGTGATAGCAAAGACAGGTAGCTCAGTGCTAGGTGTCCTAGATAAAAAATATGAATTATATATCGTATATCAAAAGTAAAGACACATTAATAAACAACTATGATATCTGTTATTAATAAGTTATAGGTACAAATAAAATAGAAATTAAGTAAAATATGTCTGATTGAAAAAATAATAATATTTTAGAATATCGAAATGTTTTTCATAAATACAAAGAAATTTAGTGGTGAAACCAAATTACGCCTTATAAGTCTCAAAGTAACTAAACAGCCTTTACCCACTAAACTCGAAATCTCGACAAAAGAACCAGCCATTCAAATAACGCGCTTCACAAATATTCCCAAGCACAGTGTCATCTGTGAACCCACCTCCGGATCAATATCTTACACGCGTCTGCGATACCCAGCTCACTCATGGGGAAATATTTACCCAAACGGCTCTCACCGAATTCATAATTTCCGCAAAGGGCGCCCACGGGCGAGTAAACAAAGGTATGGAACCGAAAACATCGTAATTTCCTTTCAAACCCATTTAATTTAAGCACAGTTCAGGATAATCTAATTTTAATCTTTAGTATATCTCCTTGGTTCTTCCTTCAGTAAGTATATCTCTCATGTTGGTCTGGGAATTCAAAAATAATATGCTAACTGTGTTCCTTGAGCTCCGAACTGTATGCAGAATAACTGTTGAGCGATATAATTGTAAATAGAAATGACTGTTCGCCGTTCATCGGTACAAATAATTTTTTTTTAGTCGCTACGTTTATTTGCCGACAGCTCGGTTCGCCGTTGCCTAGCATGTCGTAAAAGGCGACTAATGGTATATAGGGTTTTGGGTGTATGATTGTGTAAGCGACGAGCTAGCCACTTGTCACTTCTTTTTCGCAGTTTTCCATCTAACCTAGCACAGATTAATTTTATTGGCTCAATGTAGTTAATGGGACTAACTACCCCTTCGGGGTTTACGGGCATGATGATATGTATGTATGTATGTATATATGTATATCTCCTTACTTGAATGCCAGCCACTAGCAGTAGTAACTGGTTGAAAAATATTTAGTTAAGTGCTTTTTAAGGTTTCGTCGGTACTCGCATCGCTCTGCATGTTGCGAATATTTTATTCAGCGCACCAACTTTGGTCCGTGTTAAATATTTGGTGCGTCTCTTGAGAACTGTACGTTTTCCGGGATAATAAGTAGCCTTCGCGTAAGTTAATCCAGGTCAAGAGGATGTGTAATTCAGAGCAGTAATTTAGAAAATGTATGCAATATTTTGTATTTTTCCCTATAGACGTACAGGCGAATTTTGGCACATTTTGTGCGTAATTCATTATTTTTGAGACGATTTTATGGAAGCTAACTTTTTCATATTTTTTTTTCGTAACCTTTTCACACCACTGTGCACTGTATGCAGAACCCTACCTATATACAACACACACTTGACCAGTTTTTCTATTTCAGGACATGAGGTATTCTCTCGAATCATTTTTCAACCCATTCGACGCTGGAAAACTTGCTTAATGAAAATAGAGGGAAATTAAAAAGTCTGATACTGGGCCCAATTTGCGGTTTATTTAATTACATTTTTACCGTTACGGAGCTTCACAGCTTGTCGGCTGCATTTAGAATGGAAATACCCGCGAAGTAATGTACTTTTTCGTTAGTTTGTAGTTTAAGTAAGGAATGTTGTTACATAATTTTTTTTGCAGCTAAAACAGTGGATGTTATTGTTAAAATCAAGTTGGATGATTTATAATATTATACATATTATAAATCATCCAACTCTTTAAATATGCATCATTATCGAACCATATTAAGTATCCCATTAATTTAATTTTATGTGTAAACTTTTTTTCGTATCTCTGCCCAACTATTTTAAAGTCAAAATCGATTAATTTACATTCCAAATAATTTAAATCTGTTTATTCTGTATGGCGCCACAAATATCCAAGCATGGTCACAATTTTTTATTCATTATATTAATAGAATTAAGCTCTTTCATCGGCATTAGCAGAAATAAATTCCAACTGAGAGGATTAGACTCTTTTAATTTAATAAAAAAAAAAAAGAATGTCAGTGAGGGGACGTAGCGAATGAACGCATAAAGTATTATCGTAACAAAAAAAAAGTGGCGAGAAAAATACAAAATAAAATATCCCCACATACGCCGAGCCCGCTCACAACGCAATCTTCAAACATGGCGTATCGTATGAGCCCCGCAATATTGTTATTTGTGCTGCTAATCCGCGTTTGTTATTAGCCAACACTCGCCATGCCACCGCGATCGACCCCACAGAAATGCTATATTTATTCACTACCAAACAATTTTATGAACACCACATAGTCTAAAAAAAACAGTAAAGTAGCTGGGTTTTCAGTAGCTAGTATTTAACATGTATAAGGTTATTTAGATTTTTACGATGACTAGAAATTTTGGATACTTTGTAGAGTGTTAGCGTTTTTTTCTCATGTGTCTCGTGTGTGACAATATTCTGAACACTGTGCGAGTTGAAACAAAGATTGAATTAAGTCTAACTTGACAGCTCAATTTTAACGTCATGTAACTTTTACATATGATTTTTTTTTTGTGGTTTTACTACTATTACTTAACTAAGTGAATCTAGCCACTTCTCTGCTTTTGTTATATTATATTCCTTAATTAAAAGTTTGAATGTTGAAATTATATCATTGATGCCAGGTAAAAAAAATCTAATCGGAATAGATCAAACGTAATTCTTCGCTGGCAACGAATTCGTTGTTACAATGTAACGGCTTCGGGAGATACACAATGAGCTTAACGCAGCTCCCTTCGTCCGCACCCCTCAAATAAACTATCAAATTAATTGCAACTACGTCGCAAATCCAGCGAATAATTTAATATTTCAAAAGAGTAAATAGCTCTGTCAAAATTTGCTGTTTAAAGCCCGACCGCGGTGAATATTCATGATCTGCGAGCCACATAAATATTGCGCGGGCGGTAGGCAGCTAATGAAACAAGATGCTAACTCCGGACCTGACTTGGAGCTTAAAATTATTTCAGCCGAGAAGCCGCCGCGTGTCCCCAGCTATTATTTAAAATTATTTTTAATTGAGTAAAAGCAAGCGAAAACACAATAACAGCTCCCGAGGCAATTACCGCGCCCTGGAGTTTCTCCAGACATTAAACTGTTTGAAAAACTGCCCTTTCTGCGTTTATAATTCTTGAAATGGAACGCGAAATCGTAACATAACAATGAGTCGTAATGAAATCTCTTTTTTTACGATGACGGTGAGGCTGGGCAATTTTAACCTCGTTTTCATTGAAATTCACGTTTCATCCGACCAACAAAGGGTTGGCTCTTTGCAAAGTGTCAATTGTGAGGAGGGTAGAACTGGCGCGAGATGGCGGAGGCTCGGCTATTCGCTAACATATGTAAGACTGGCGGAATGACACAATATAAACAGTGACACAGGACAGCTTTCATGTTGTACGCCATGTTCACACAAAAAGGCGACGGACGTAAAATGCAGGCCAATAAATATATCGCCTTATGTGTCACCCGCACTCACATTGTACGTGTACGTAAACTACAAAATCTGTAATAGGACTACTGTATTTACGGTGATCGTCAGTATAGTGCTAGCGAATATATATCAGAAAAGGATATATACTATTAGAATAGAATTATCATGACACGTCTACGGAATTTGAATAATCTGAAGATTAATTTCATAAGACGATAAGGTCTGTTATTGTGCAACCAATCGAAAATCGAGCCACCGAGCACACATACAGAAGTATACTTGCTTGAGCATAAGCACGCCGTTACCGTACTGTAATTGCTGCACTGTGGTCAGATGCCCGTGTGTATACCGAAATCGCTGAATAATACATGAGCAGCAAACGAATGCTTTAAAAAGTTAACAAGGTTTTCCGAGCTTTTCTTTGTTCCGCTGTTTACCCAAGAAAAACAACGCGAGACACGAGCCATTCAAACGTTATTATAATCTTACGGTTGGCATTCACGAACCGGTAAACGGCAGAGACCATTTATTATCTTGACAATCGGCGATCGTCGGTGAGAACCATTCTTTATACAGATAATAGCTGTGTAGGTGGAGTGCACGTCAAGATTGGTATCATAATACCGCTACTTAGCAACTACATTATCATAAAGAAATTAGACAAACTCCCTTGTATGGTAGCACAATGATATTCTGCAATTGTTTATTGAATAAATAAGTCTAGTTTAGAAAAACCGACTTTTATCTTCAAATCAAAATGAAATGAAATTGGATTGAAAATCTAATGAACTTCATTTGACTCTTGGCGCAGTGACAAATTGTTCATAGAAAATTCACATATTTTTTATTTTACTGCCCGTATGACCTGACGCGGCTGTAAAACTTAATGAACTTTCTTAAAACACAAATTGAAGTAAGCAAAATAGATTTCTGAAATTTGTGCTATATTTTGACTAATATTGGCAATATTTGCAAATATGTTTGATCGATTACGGCATTTCTGGAATCGAGATACCTTTCATATATGATTGATGTCTTTGCTACCTACGCCACTAATTTTACACTCTACTAAAACCGAAGGCAGACGTTTGTGTAATAACCAACACAGTTACTAGGCTCCCAGAACGGGGGAGTGGCTTTTATTGGGTGAAGGCAAAGTTAGCAGTAGTTAGCCCGCGCCACGAATATCTATAAGTGACCGATAATGCGATTACCGCGCCCTCCCGCGTTGCTGCCTACTAATTCACACGCGAACTTTCTAATCAACGCGCTACCTCTCACAGGATTATGCTGTCTTAGTACCAATCCTGTTACTTTTTTACATCGTTACTCCTACATTTCTCCCGTAATTTGGTTTTTAAACTTAAGTTTCACATGTACGGTATAATTATGTCGGTATAATCTTGACGTGATATACTTTAATAACCGTTACAATATAAGCAACTGAAACCTCGAAAATAGTTAAAAATCAAGAGCGATTTTGCTAGTCACTTCATCATTGAAAAAAAAATCTACCATGAAAATTAATTCAAACGAAAACTGTATCACTTGAATAAATCTGCTCATTAACTATGAATTTAGTTTTCAACCTGCGTACCTTATGCAAGATCAACTAGCATTCTGATATTATACTTTATTGCGTATTAATCTTTAAGTGCCCAATGAACCTTTTGGGGATTAAAGCCCTATATTAATTTGTCTTCGTCGGACTAAAAAGTGGCTCGGGTGTTATTTTACAATTATAAAATGGTCGGCGGGAGTCATGAGCCGTTTACGGCATTATAAAATGGTAATGGTTTAAATTTGATCGGCCGAGAGCGGGTTTAACGACGCCAGTCGGAGCCAACTTCCTCAATAAAATAAAATAATTCACTTTTGACTAGCGCACCGCATCCACCACGGTATTATTAACAGCGCTTTTTTTTCGTTGGTTGCTGGTTATAACCGGTCTCGTATGGAGTTATTAGTGAAATTCTATTTGGTTATTATGAGACATAATTAACATAAATCACCTTGTTAATGAATTTATACTACTTTCTTTCTAAACTCACAGCTTGTAAAGACTTTATTGAAAGAGATAAGTAATGGCATGTTGGCAATCCATATATGGTATCGGAATAGATTAAGATATTAATCACTGTTTAATAACACGATAAATTAGTATGTGTCGAAATACAACCAATATGAAAACAAACTTAATAAATGGCACCAGTTATCTCGGAACAATAATCTTGTCATATCTAAATTCTTTATCTTTATAACCATCTCTTTGTTAGAAACATTTCCTGTTAAAGAGGATTTATTCACCATAGTATTTAAAAAAATTCAAAATCAGTTATTTGAATAACTTGACTGCTTTTGACAAGTACGCTTTTTATAAAACTTGTTAGAAAAACAACTGCCACATTTCAACTAAATCCATTTGTACTCAAAGCGTCTTAAAGCCAGTGAATTGATATCTCCAACTTTCTTAATTAAGAAATCTTAGGGCATTCTAGCAGAGGAGACGCAAAGGGAATTTTAAATATTATTTCTACAACGCCTTAATACAATAACTTTTAAGTAATCCTAGTGTAATCAATGTTTTTGAATACTTCTATTAGTTAATTGCTCTTCTTAAAAACTCTATTATATTTATAACACAAAGATATTTCATTGTCTTGTTTCTTAATTTACTTGGAGCTAACTTAAGATCCACCTTTTGTACTGAAATAACTTTTGAAGATGAAAGACTTCTTTGTAAAATAATAAAGCATTGTTAGAAACATTTTTTTGCAAATGTTTACAATCTTACGTCGTGTATATCTAGTATAAAGGGTCTTGATATTGAAACTATCTTTCATTATGAAAACACTTATGTACATAAACATGATTTACTAGTAAATAATGTACAAGTATCTACTTGAATTTAAGCGTGTCAAAATGTTAATATTATTCGGTAAGATCTGCATTTTATGTTTATGAATAAGCGATGCGATATTCGTAGTCATCTGAAACCTAATTAATAGTACTTCGATGTATTTTACATACAATTATTAATAGCTTGCACGAAGAACAGAACAAAACAGACTCTACTAGGATCATGATTTTAATCTATTCCAGTTATAATCCACGCAAAAGTGCCATGAAGAAAATTTACTCTAATAAAGATAAGTTTGCAACACAAAACCTCAAGTTGTCGCATAAAATAAACTCATACAGACGTTGTTAAATCGATGCCCCGGGCCGACTACAGCTCCGAACGGCAAAATACGATGCAATAACTTTCGCGTCTCCTTCATTTAACGCAATAACAGTCACGACATAAAAGGAAACTTATTAATTATTACAAATAAAACTCGCCCCGCTCGTAATTAAGAGTCCATTTTGTGACAACCTCTTAAAATTCACTCCGCAAGTTCCAACAGGCTCAAAGGCGAAATAATTAAAGAGGGGATAAGAAAATGGCGGGCGGAGATCAAAGTGCGAAAGTTACTTGTGTTAATAATACAGGTCGTGCCAACTGGGTTTTGGCGTGCCTTCTCTAAACTATTACATTGGCATTCCGGGATTGCGCACTTCGTTGCTATTACCTGCTTTAGGTAAAAAAGGTTGCCCAAATAAATTCTAAGGTAGTGTTGTAGTCCCGCTTTTGGACAGTTTTAGTCCTAATAAGAATCCTGTCCACACTCTTTGAGTATGATTATACACGTTATAAACGCTCAATCAAGATTGTTTTTCACTGTGAAATAATCAGGATAGGTGACTAAAATTAAAATATTTCCGAAAGCCTTCATCACCCTTGAGGATGGTCTCTTGAAACATTGAATGCTTTTACTACTTTTATTCAACGAACTTGAACTGAATTGGTTAACGAGTTCACGGACAGATAATATATTATGCATTTCGTATGTAAACTCATACATATTCTGCATAAATACATTTATAATTAGATTGTTTTAGAGAACCAACATAAATCACAAATAAGGCGTTTTATTGTAATCGTTCAGTTTGCACTCAATATACAGTTTATATTGATCGAATTCAATTCATATAGGCCTTCACTTACCATAAACAAAACCGGTTGAAGTCACGTTCCTTACGATTAACTTTACGTTGTTCAATCAAACAAGTCCGGAAAATCCATCACACAATTCCCGATAGACCAACAAAACTACTTCAAAATTTGTGTTTGTGTATTGTCGAAGTTCATATCAATAAAGAACACAAATATTCGTTCTCAAGGGGACCGTTCAAGTACCTTATTCTCTTGGAAGATGTCTGACTCTTGAATTCGAAATTCCGTCTAAGAATCTGTATTCTTCAAATGCATCGTTGTGTTACCCCGCACTATTGTGCCTTTATTTGTTCAACACGACAATGGAAAGTACCACAAATTGCTATTTCCCCTTTTATCGGTAATTCTAGGCTTGCGATCAAAACATTTTTTGTTCTGTAAGAGAAAGCAAAATATAATTATGTTGTTGGGCGTGTGAATTGAGGACGGTGAGATAACTATCCCGTTATTTGGAAACAATTATGTGTGGGACTATAAATTGAAATGTATAAATCAATTAAAAAAGAAGAAGCATCATATAAACGCAACACCTGTATACATTGTATATATTTACTCCGTGGAACGTATATCATTTATGAACCGTTATCTAGATCCCTAATGGAATAAAAATATTTAATTCTCTACTGTCTTTCATTGGAATCTGAAACAAAGCTACGGGATTCATATAAATTGATTCGTTCAAAATTATTACTCATTCATTTTCAACACAAAGACTAGCTCGTCTTAAAATGAAAATTCGTAATCGGTCGAATAACTTTCTATCTCGCAACAAAAGTTTTTCGTTATTTTACTTGTTTCGTTAGGAAAATGATAAAGGGAGGTAAAGCTCGTAAAAACGAAACGAACAAAGCAATATTGTGTAATGGATGGACGTAAAGAAATAAATGTTGAAAGAAAAAACTGCTAACATTCTAGAGAATTAGCGTTCCACGATGTGACTTGTAGTAATGTTTGCGTCTCCGCGGCACGCCTGGCCACCATTCGCAGTAATAAAAACACGATTTCATAAGCAAAGGTCTCTGAAAACATCTAATTATGCAAACCTATCTATTTGTATGTAAATACAGAAATGAATATTAATTTCGTGCCGCGGTCGTAATAATATTTTTAGACTCCATTGTTTTAGGAGTCTAGTTGTACTTACTGTGTTGCCGGCGGGAATTTACGAGCTACTTCCTCTCACGGACGGCGACTTACCTGAAAAGATTAAACTAAAATTAAACGTAATTCATGCTTGTAATTTAGTTGGAACATTTAAGATGAAAGGGAATAAAATGTATTTGATAATCTAAACAACTTTCTAGAAATAAATCAGTCTTCTTTAAGACTCTTTGAATATTCATATAGTCTTGGATCTTTGTCCCTACGAAAAGGAGCGTCGAGCCGACTTCGGAATTATTGTAACGTTTCTAACAGGACAATAATCGTAAATACGCATTATTACTCGAACTTTCACAGCCGTTTTGAAGGTAAATCCGAATTGAACGAGGTAAGCCGTTAGGAATTCAACAGACGCTCGTTGCTCATAATAACAAAGTCACTAATAGTCTTAAATTGTTAAAAATTAACATTCAAATTGGGGGAGAGCTGTTAGTGGAATTAGTGCGAGTTTCACTCATAAATCGTCTGGAGAGGGTGGCGAGAGCTCGGTTTATTGGCTCGGCGTCGACATTCGCCTGCTAATAAATGAAGCAGAAAACTTCTACCTAAGTGTAGTGCGCTGTTTGCGGAGCGCGGAAGATATCGCCGGCGCTCACCTAACCGAATACCGAGTTTACCTTCAGCGTTGTAGGGTTCAAACTGGAATGATGTGCGGTTTTATAGCTGACTCTGTCCCCTTCGGATGCCCTGCGAGGGAGCAGGAAGGTGCTATCGCATTATGGGTTATGAAATGAGCTCCACCGCCTCATGTTACCCCAGCAGAGAAAATGGAATTATGGCCGAGCCACGCGCAAAGAAAGCGCGCATGACGTCTCTAAATTCTTCTCTCGGTTGCGTTTTAAACAAGTTCTCGCAATAGCTCGGAACTTTGAACCAAAGGCGTTCTGGATAGTGTATTTAGCAAATCGTTAACTTAATACTAAATGTTACGATATGCCAACGCTATTAAACGTTTATATGACGATTTTCATTCTGATATTTTAGGTATTTATGCATTGGAAAAATTATTACGGTTTGTTGTTAATGATAAACTCATTCATTTTGGGGTGAATGAGAAGGTTACTTGTATAAATGCTTATATAAATCTTGGATAACCACAAAATCGACGCTCGCGTATTTTTTTTTTTGATTAGCGAATACAAAAACCAAACATATACGTAGGTATATTTTTGGTTTTTAACAATACTTAACACTTATGTGTATAAAATAAAGACACATAAAAGCATAAATAACATACTAACGCAAATTGCATATAAAGATAACTGATGTAATCATGCTATTCAATAATACCATCATTGTATCGCATATCTATTTACGTACATATACTAAAATAAACGCGAAATACACGGTTGATTAACGTTATTACCAGAATAAAAACTTGTCTGAAAATAAAACCATCGAAGTATTATCTCTGGTAAAATGATAACATCAGAGTGTCAGTTGTTAGACAAAATAAAGTTATCGAGAGGCGATCGGCCTCTAGTTTCTTACCAGGCAGATGTTATCGGCGAATGTTTGCGGGCAGTTAGAACCGGTGTTATGGTCGGCTTATCAATTATCGGCTGTTACGTCACTTTTGTACACCACGCCACGGAATCACATTAGTATGTAATTTATGTAATTTTGAAGCAACGGCATTATGGTGGCGTGAAGGTTGTGTGAGGTTTGTTGGTATTATACAGAATATAAGCAGGTAGTCACTATTAATTTAATTGATTCTCGTAGTATTTCAATGGCTCTATTTAAGACCAATACTTTTTTACAACAAAATAGCTATTTAACATATTGGACAAGATATCGCTGGTTTTAAATATCCTATAAATTAAGCTAATATTTATGACATTCAAAATTTATGCGGCTTACTTCAGATTTGTACACAGCGAAATCCTGAAAGGAATTAATATTTAATAGTAAGTATCTATCAGAAGGCTATTTCAATTGAATTAACTAGAATACTCAATGGCGTAATAACTAGCTTAACAGGCGACTACGCTTTTGATGTGTTTAAAATTTAAACATCACCAAATCCTCCATGGTTTGAAGCTGCATCAATATATTAATCCCAAATTAATCCTCCGAATTTATACATGCATACGATAAGAGGAGGTACAGTCTAGCTCATTATTAATGCAATGTACTTAGCCATAAAGTGAGATTGCTTTTTTCGTCCAAAAAATAACATGTCCGCTCTACCCAACTTTTAAGGATTAAACTTTTTTATTCTTAACGCGTATATATGCATAACTGGATTACCAGACAGACGTACTGTATCATTCAAGGGAAAGTGCCACTTTGTACACCCATATAACAAGCACCCCTGAAATATTTTGCATATCAAAAGTGGGTTAAGTGGGCCCTATACTGTCGGGTGAGCGGAGGTTTTTTGTCATTCTTATTGTATATATTTCCGCTCCTTTGTTTTCTGTTTGAATTGGATCATTAAGCAATGTTACTAAAGAAATATCTTAATTTCTGTAGGATTTACAAAGCAGCGTAGCAGGTACTTGCAGTCATAACGCATTTATCATATCTCGTGTTGCATATGAACGTATGATATGGTGTCCGCTTACTATCTATGAGACCGTAACCTTATTTAGCAACTTCAAAGGTATATAATACAAGTAAATATGTAAAAAGTTTCCACGTCTAGTCTTAATTGAAAAAATATTCGATAATAACAAAATTTTAGTATTTGTAAGAAACCGTAATACTCGATTATAAGACATTTTTAAAGGCATTTATTTACCTTTATTTGTAGGTGGACGTGAGAAAAGGATGTTAACGGTAACAAACCTTTTATAAAGTGGAAAATATGGTAAAGTTGCCGCTTAAACGAGTCGCGTGTCACACGCGCACATTCGCGAGGGGGACCGCATGAAATGTCAGTTTTTGTGGGTGTGTCGCAATGTTTCACCATGCTATAGAACAACGTAGACGCCTACTGGGAGCGTGACATCACAAGTCACAAGTATTCATCACACGCATGTTTGTCCTGGGTGGGCATCGAACCCACAACTCTTGGCGCATGAGGTAGTGACCCATCTATACTACTACGCTTTAATAGAAATAGTACTGACGGGACTAAACGAGACATAAATATTCGTTTAATTTTTTTTTCAAAATGTATGTATGTAGTTGTAATGTGATGCCTTACCGTGATACACGTCTACAATTTTTTTTCTCTTGTTATATTTATTTATCTGACTGTACTCAACATAACATATATATATGTAATATATGTATGCATGTACTGAACAGCTTCAATAATAATTTGATGGTGTCAAAATCATCACAAAAAAAATTTTTAAAGGTGTCGATTCGGACGCTACCGAACATTTTGTGCCCGGAATGGCAGCAAGTCTTAAGCAGTACATGAGTACTTACAGCTTGACGTTGGGCCCGTGTTGAAACGACCTTGTATATCGCGTTCATTCCTGTCAATATTTTTTCTAGTGAAAATGCAACGCGAAAGTTTAAAATCCTATACCGCTAAACAACTAAGTATCTAGAAGTCCAACCGCAAGGACCAATATTTCCTTGATCTTTTAAAAGCAGCTGTACATTTCCGACTTAAGATTCCACCGTCACATGCATAGGTCATCGAACGCATCACAGCACACCGAGACTCGAACGCGCTACCCGATGTTATCAGCGTCCCGCCGCGCGAACCGATGTTTGTTTTATCAATTACCGGTGATTACGTCACTGGACAGGACCACGCTCGCGTTATCGTTTTAATTCATCGCTGCGTTATTTAAAACATGTAACTTGCGGTTCAGGGTCGGTAGTCGCATCTTAAAAGATACCGTTTGAAATTTCATGACAGCGTATTGCATATGGCCGACACTACAGATACTTTCCAGTGGCTTTATACAATGTATCTTCTGATAGCCCATAAGACTAGGGGATTAACAAGACTATGTTAAAGTTAATATCATAACATAACATCACGCCCACAATCCCAAAGGGGCCGGCAGAGTCAAAGGAAAAGCAAAATCAATAAAATATGTTATGATCGTTGTTATTCTTTAAGCCACATGTGTATTATTAAAACGCACAAACGCATAGTCTAGCAAGTTTTCATGACTTTTACTTAATAAAATCGAACCACAGTAGATACTCTTATAGTCTAGATTTGGCGTTTTTAACCTCAGCTGTAAGTCGCGTTGTTGCTAACTATACAACAAACGATACAGGTGAATATGCAAATGTATTTGTGCAGTAGCTTCATAATGAATTTTGTGAATAACTTAATGTTTTCCGTCGCAAGAGGGTTGGATTCTTATGATCTTATAGCTTTCTTTAGAAATTTTATAAGACTTTATTCTTGTGAAGTTAAACATTAGACACAAAATGGCGGAAATTACTATTGAATAAACGGTAAGCATCAAAGAGGAGAGGGTTTGTTACCGGTAAATTCCTACAAACATGAAAAAATATACAGATTAATATATAGGTAATCGCTTAAATGACCACAACCGTATCTTCTAAATAGCAAAACAAAGTTATTAAATGTCCATCACTCTTGCATTTAGCGGAGTCAACAAAAAACTAAAGTTATAAAAGAAAGATACGTATAATGATGTTATTAAACATCTATGAATAATGGGGTCAGTCTTCGACTTACTCATTTTTCTGATAACAAAAGACATATCATCGAGTAAATCACTATTTCTGCACACAAACACAAACTACGCGGTAATATTTTTCCCTTATCACACAAAGACTAGCGCAATATCCGCAGCGACCAAAGAATTCATCCTTACCCCACATTCGAGCAATATTTCTTTCCAAATTCATAACTGTCTTCGCATTTGGCAACCCTACTCGTATCGATCACGGTGGTGCGAGCGGGACGCGACGATTGTGCGAGCAAGAGGCCGGTCAGCGGTTCTGAACATGTCGAGTTTAGCGTGTTAAGGTTAATGTTGCTATTTGTATAAAGCGATATTATCGCCTCAGGCTCACTTTACCAGCACATCAGAATCTGATAACTGTACGGACATTTGAATGCATGCCTTTCGGTACACGTCAATTTGTTATCTGAAGATTTCTTTTTGATGCGTAGCTGGCGTGTTAATATTGATTGGTTTAGTGTGATGTTGGCTCAATATCATTCGTAGATCACTAATATTTTATCTGTTCTTTATTAACCTCATAAATTGAGATAACGATTCTAAAAATACAACTGGTGATTACTGGTTTTCGTAGAATAACAACTTCTTCTTTGATAACATGGCTAATTTAATGTTGTCGCTTTGAAGTAGATTACGCAAGGCATTATTACATCTTGTTTTGCATGCTCTTTTATATTCATACATACATATAACGTCCGTAATCCTCGAAGAAGGTTGATATTATATATAATTAACAAACTAAAACTCATTCAATTAAAACAAAACCTAACGCCAACTCAACTACTCTGTAGTACTCAATCCGAAATTCCGTCGGCGTCGCAGCCACAAATCGCAACTACCAGACACAATCCCGGTTAACAACACGTCTAAAAGCGACCGGCGACGTAAAACACCGACACACTCATTAAACACTAATAAACCGAACTACGTTGCTCACACCTTAAAAAGTTTACATTATTCGGCACTTCCGAGCGCTCGCAAGCCTCTTAACTGGACAACAGTAAGTAGAACTGAAACAGTGATAAATCTCCGTGTATTTCTACACTTTGTACGTAGTATATTATTACTCTGTGCTAGTATTAAAGAAGGGATTTTCTAAGTTTGTTTCAATGTGGAAAATCTCTATTAATTCTTTCTCTACACATTAAAAGACGCAATATTGTCATAAAGACAGTATAAATGTTAATGGCAAGGAAGACGGCAACCAAAGAAAATATGCATTGTTCAATTTTGTTTTACATTATATAAATGAAATGAGCGTTCATAACTTGATGACGAGAGGTATTCACGAAAAACCCTACTTTGCCAGTACCTTTTTTACCTGAGAACAGAGCCTGAAGATGATGATGGTAATGATAAGTAAAGATAGATAACAATTATACATACCTACGTCATTACCTATGTATAAACGCCAAGTGGGGCTCAATAATAACTTTTCGCGTATCCAATTACATATATTTTTGCGCTAAATTTGATTTAGTCTACATACCATAGCTCACTCATACTTGTGTTAATTTAATAATCATCCACTTCAATATCGCTTTAGGTATATTCAACCGATAAATAAATATGAATTTTGTGGTTGACGTGAAGCAAATTTGTAGTAACCTACAAATTAGTTAATTCCATACTAATAGATATTCAACCATTGTTGTTTCTCATTTCCATAATACACGTGCTTAATGTATTCGTACTTGGCTGTGATTCAGATTAAATAATGCTTTCCGGTTAATTTATTCATTTCAATCGTAAGTTGTTTTAGAAAATTACTCAAAGAGTCAGCTATACCAAGATGTAGCTATAGAACAGTAAAATACGGAATAGAGTTACAATACATATATCCATTGAAATTTCTCCAACGTGGTATAATCCTGACTATTATTATAACTGCGACGGCAAGTTTAACTGTTTATTATTTCGTAATTTACCTATTAAACCGATCATCATGAAATTAACGTGCATGATATCAGAGGTGCAAAAAATCAAATAAAGTACTCCAGAAAAAAAATCTTCCACATTAACGCGAGCATAGCCAGCACATTTTTCTGCCAATATCCGTTAAAAATACCTTTACTGCATTTTCACCAATACTGTGGCCCCAGTGATAAAGTCAGACGCATAAAAATAGAGACTACACGCGTTTACTGCCTGCCGCAATAAAACAACAATGCCGGAGATAAAGCATTAATATACAATGTAAATAACAGCTAGGTGTAGTAAACTTGTTTGGACAACGTACACTCAGCTAATTTGATGGGCAAACATTCTTTCTCTAAGAGCGTAAGCCTGATTACTAAGTCGCTTTGAGAACGTGGAGTCTTCCTTTAGTACCGAATTACACAATACGAGACGGAAGGACGAAAATTTTTATAAATAATAACTTTTGAAGTTAAACATAACAACAGAAATGTATTGTCTTATTTTTTTCTTTGTTCAATGAGTGATAAAGGCAGTACAAAAACATGTTTGTTTAAAACCTCATTGAACGGTAAAATATAATATAAATAATAATATAAAAAAGAAAATATTAAAAAGTCAAGCAAGCGACAGATAAAAACTAGGTAAATCTGTAGTATGCGACTAAGTTACATAGACCGACATAATATACGTTATCTAATAGGATTTTTCGAATTAGGTACAGATGATGGGAAAAGTGTGAGGAAAATGATGATGGCCCCTCATTGAGGAAAGACGTTATGATTCCACCGGCGTGTACCGGAAGCGGAAAGCGATGGGCAACATGACATACAGTAATAGATCTATACACAGAAGTAGGATGTACGAGTATGTTTGCAGAAACGATGACGTAATAAAACATAGGTTTTCACTGCGATAATTATGGCGATGGAATATACATTAATAAGGCGCATACCACTCAAAATTGTTAAATTGTTAATAAGAGTGTTGCCGACGCTGACCTCATTACTTGTACATTAATATTTTTTATTATTTTATTATTCAAGTTTAGAATTCTAATTTGATTTTGATATAAAGTACCTATTGTTTTTCTAGCAGTGTCTTTGTAAATATACATCTGTTCACACCTTGGCTATCATTTATAAAGAGGTTAATTATAGTACATACACATACGCCTGCAATCCCCAAAGGGATAGGTAGCCTATTAGGAGCGATAAGCAGATTTAGCAGCATTCAGCTAAAAATATTTTTTTTACTATATACTTGGCGAAGAACCGAGTAGGTACATTCTTGTTGAGTCCCGTTAATAATAAGTATGTAAGATTTCTCTTCTTTCCACATATATACCTTAAGACTCCAACCTCGCCATGTACAGGTTAAATGAGTAATAGCCGATTCTTTATGGTCAGATAAAGTAATTATCACTCGTTTGAGAATATCATTATTTTATTACTACAGTAGGTATTTTACTTACAATACAGATGACGTCATAATTAAAGTATCCGTATTGTAAAACTGTTACTTTCCATTTCCATTCAAAAACTAAGTTCCAGTAAAATCAATGTTAACGGAAAAGAAAATAGTAAATAGAAATAAGCTAATAAACATTAATGACGTAATGATTCTTTCATATCGGTTAAACGTTATTATTCTGCTTTTATAAGCAAGTGTACTAACTATTGTGATTACCACCTTACGATAAAAATGCAAACTCATTCAAATGGCATCGTTATAATCACTCTGTCAAGAGTTGAACGCAAAAAAATCAATAGGGTATGATTGACACTCGCTCTGCCCTCGGATAAAACGTGTTTGATACTTACAACCTGATTGTTAGCAGACAATGTTGAGTCGTAACCGAAGCGATCGGTTATTGGAACAGGGTTAATAACCGATCTTAATCGGTGTGAACGTTTTACAAACCAGATGATCATAGTTTGTATATTAATTAAATCAATTTGCTTAATTAACATATTAATTAACACATTTTGAGGTTATAGTCATTAATAGTATCAATAGAATATGCGTCAGTGAAATGACACATTCATATTACAGTTTAATTTATTTATATCTGTTAATCAAATGAATTAGATATCGTTATTTTGTTAATATGTACGTGTTTAGCATTTTAAAACATATTGAGTTTCAAATTGTTTTCTAATTTAGAGTTTCTATTAATTATGATTCATTTGCAAAGGTATTGACTTGTAATTATTCAGGGAAAGCTCTACATCCTCAAATCTTATAAATATAAATTGAGATTGATCGCCAACAGCACTTTATTACTTTGTTTTAAAAAAACGCATAATTTTAGACTATTAATTATACACCTAAGCAAGAAATCATTAGACGTATCAATGCATGACGGTAAGCCATCGGTTTTTTAACCGCATCAATAACCGAAAGCCGCTAAAGAGTCTCGAATGTGCCCAAACGGGTACGTGATTACCTGTTATGTAGTTACACACCGGTCATTAGTCACAAAACCCGATCGAACACGTTATTTGATCAGTCGCCGGGTAATGACATCGGACGCAAGAACGGTCCCAATTAACAAATCAATGTGTTTGCTGATTCCCGATCGCATATTACGATTGTAAATTAGGCGCTGGTACGAACGTTGAATAATTAAAATATGACAATTGGATTGAACAATTGGAATTGCTACTTGAGAGAAATGTTAATTTACAACAGCATATAAATAATGTTATACGTTTCTTTGTTGCACAAAAACAGACACAGAAATTGTCAACAACTCAAATATGCTTAATGTTAACATGTAACAGATGTCTTCTGCAAGTGTAATCGAGACTAGCATATTAAGTTGAGCAATGGTAGGTACATAAACTAACCAACTAAATTGGCGCAGCAATCCGAAGTGAGTCCTGGCCTCCGATAATAAGATAGGTACATGAACATACTTTATTGCATATAACGTTAATAAATAAGCATTAGGTGCAGACACATAGTCGTTGTGAAGGTTTGATCTCTATTATCTCTTCCAGACAACTTTAATTACATAGTTCATGATTTATTTATTATCTTCTTTAACCTCGGAACGACTGACTCATAACATTTTCGTCATACATTATGAAACAAAATTAATTCTTTCACATTACGTTCCAATCCATCTAAACGATCTAAGTTCTTTCATTTTGTATTGTAAAACCTACATATGATAGGTATTAAATAACCAGCAAGGTAAAAAAAGAAACGGTCCGATGTAAATTACAATAATGAATGGTGCTTTTTGTTATCACCTTTTTCGTAAGCAATAAATAAGTAGATGTTTTTATTTTACTTTAACGGTCGGATTATTTACAGGTGAGTTTTAAAAAAACGTCCATTAGTCACGTAGTGATATTTATCAGCCGAATAAATCTAATGAGATCTGAATAAAGTAGAACATTTAAATAGCAATCTGATTGTGTTGCTACCTCAAACAACAAGGCAGCATTGTTGAGAAAAGGTACAAACGATTAAAGCAAACATCAGTTTCAATTGGCCGCGATTGAAAGACAAATAGCGATGGCTCGCTCGGGCACCCAGGGACCAGAGGCTGTGTAAGTATCATTAAGCCGTTTGTAATACAGCAAGTATTTGCATGAGAACGGCAAGATATTTGCATATGCAAATTACTTTCCGTCTTTATTTGGGCCGCGGACGTTAACTCCGCGTCCTTATGTAAATGCGACCCCCGCTTTAGCAACACCGAGACCGATCGCTCATTGTGCAGCTAAAGCCCTAAATTGGTGACCGATCGACCGTGTCGGGCCTCTCGCCGTACCCCATAAACAACAATTACCATCGATGTTTACAACTCGCCGCGAACAAAAACGGAACATGAATAGCTCTAACAAGGCAAAAACCGGGGCCTACAACACCGTCTAATAATGCTATTATAATGCAACGGCATCGCCTCGAAGAAATCGCTCGTAACGGCGAAATAGGTGAAGACAAGCGGAGTGAACAATAACGACGGAGCCGCTCATTTTTGTAGTCGCAAACGAAAACAATAAAACAAAGAGAGCGCAAAAACGACACCGCGCACGCAAGCGGGCTCTCGAAAAATAGCAGCGGCACACACGCGACGCCCGCGCCCGCGAGGTGCATAAAGCTGCCGCACACATGTGTGTCGGGAAAAAACGACGCACACACGCCACGCGCCCAGCGTGTAGCGAGCGAGCGGCTTAGCCGCACTCGGCGAGGCATCCGTGCGTGAACCCGGCCGACTTGTGTACACAGCTACGTACTCGTTACCGGTACGTGTGTTGTGGTATCCATTACGCGGCGGAAAAAGCGCGCGGACCAACGGCGTGTGTAATTGATTAACAGTTTGAGGAGCTGTCGGCGCGCGGCGACGCCGCCAACCCCCCTGCAAGCCTCGTTGATCGCTTTAAAATCTTAATAAACGCATGTCATTCCGTTTGCATTTATAACCGGCGGCGCGGGACGTCATTCCGAAAATTCACTGGCAACATCAGTTATTTTTAATGTTCTTTAATAATACCTCCTTCGATGTAATCGCGTGTTTTTATAGTACCACTGCAGCGATTCTCGTGTGCATTCTTTCCGCCTTGGCACGAATTCAATTTGATATTATCCATTTGCAAAAGGAAATTCGACTTGACCGCGGTAAACTCGAAAATCTCGACGACTGTAAAATAGAGATACGATTATTGCCGCGGCATGTGAATTATGTGGCGTGTCAGTAAAAGTGGTCGGAAAAAGAATAATTTATAACAATAAAATGGTGTGCGGAGATGTCTCGCGTCTGCCGCCTCGCGCCCCCATCTATAATTCATGCCGCATCGCGCCATTGAGAAAGTGCTCTGTGATCGCAATACTAATTCAACCACTGAATCACTAAAGCGATTCTTTGTGAGCGGTGCATACGCTCAGCGTCGGACTAATGTGTATTTATCGCAGCCTAGTTTTAAGAAATATATTGCTAGTAAAACAACAAACAACAATAGTTTATGAACGCCCGCGTCAGCTCAACAGTAAAACTTGAGCACATGTTTGTAGCGTAGCGTATAATGTGCATACTTTATTGCTGAATGCCACAGCTAGCATTCTTTATGCTTGGTAAATGTTTTAGCCTTTTCGAAAATGTTTCATATTCTTTGAAAGCTGGTGAGTCGGCGTTATGCCTTTTTAATGACGATGGTGAAAAGTAAGTACAACAAACAAACATTAAATATATGATTAAATGTATATAGTTTACGTCTAGTAATAACACTGTTTGACAGTTTTACACATTTCCACGTTAAAAGGAACACGACAGCAAACTGTTTCACAGGGTTTCTAACGGAGATGATTACTACAATAATCCACTATTCACGCTGTATTCGAGTAAGTCTATTGAACGAACTATCACTGGTATACTCGTAAAATGAGATTAATGTGTCGAGAATATAATAAGGACGGTAGTTGTTCAGCTAATCAGAACGTTGTACAACATGGATGGAATCCTGTCCCGAATCCGACGATGAAACTCTGGATTAATCGAGCTATGGATGAATAATCGGTAAATATTCGTATTAACTAGTTTTATAGGCTATTGAACTCTGAAAGTAGAGTGATAGGCTTATAAAAACCGGACACATTCTGATGAATCTAATTTGTATGTCAGGCTAATCTATGATACATTTGCATTTAAGATTATTCGCTAAATCTAAGTTTATACAAACATAACACAAATGTAAACTTAATTACAAGGCGAATATTTATGTTTAATAGAACTACCAGAACGAATTATCGACATCGTGATGCAATATTCCACTGCAACTATTGCAAAACGGGGATACGATCATAAAATTTTACCCGAGCATGCAAAACAAAATCAGTAGCGACAAGCAAATTCTATACGGGATAAGTCCGTAAGCACCATTCATCCCACGGGAGGCGGACTACCCGCCTGGATTAATTCGTGTAATTTAAACCCCAATACCGGGAGAATACGGAGCCGAAGAGGTATTCGGTGCCACGGAGCAGGGCGCGCAAACGCGCGACAAGATATCGTTCGAGGATTACGACTTAGACTATAAATGTAAGTCTTTAGTGGCTTTATAACCCGTTCGTCTTAATCGTCCGAAGTCGAAAACTTTTCGAACTTGAATGTATAATTCGATGCGTCCATTAACGTTTAGCTTATCGCGGCAGCGGCAAAAACAACACGTTCTGTGTACATTCTGAATTAGCGGATCGGCGTTATAAATAAAGTAAATGTACACTGGCAAGTTAAACATAAAATTTACGGAAAATACGGCGATAACGTTCAGCGATGGAATAAAGTTTAACAAGGTAAGTGAGCTCGTGCGTTTTATGTCGGATTGGACTCAGAATTAAATACAAATATATGGCCGATGCATGTAATGATTATATTTGGCGATGGATTTGTATCAAAACTTACATGTGCAAATAATAATATAGCATTCTTTATAAAGAAGCCATAATACGCATGCTTTTGTTTTATTCCTTTAAAACCGTAAAATGAATAACGAAAAGCAGTTTGAATTTAAGTATAATGCCGGTGACTTGATATAAAGAGTCTTTAAGTATGTGAAAGCTGTTGCTTTGAGATAATCGTGCTATCGTGTTCCCCCACGAAATTCAGTAAAACTGCTTGCTTCGCTCGTCTGCACTCGTCGAGGGTGCACGAGGGAGACGGGGCGAGCGGTGACAGAGGGGTGCGAGGGAGAGGGGGATATTTCATCGACTGGGACTCGGGCTAGGGCTGACAGATGTTCGCTTAAGCCGACATATTTGATATGTTTATTCCGATACCTACAGAAATTTTGTTTTTATTGCGGATGTTGTTGTACATCGATTGATTGACAAGACGATTAACTGATAACGAGGTTGATTAGTATTGATGAGACGGGTTTCAAAATATAACTGTATCATAAAATATGTTTTTTGTGTTTAATACATATTCAACGTTTGATTAATTAATTAATTCAACATCCAAAGCTATAACAATAATGTAAAACACCATTTAAAAGATAATAAGGTTTATAAGATAGCTATAAGTCTCAACCTAATTAACACACATAATACATACGCGATTGGCATTCAGTTAGAATTAGTATATAGGCAACAAGATAAGATATTTATTACACAAACGAAACAAAAGATGCCACAATTTAAAGTAAATCCAGTCAGTCAATCCAGTCCTTTTCAGACAAATCTAAAAGCTTATTGTTGATAATTGTATGCAAAATTAATTTCTAGTCAATACTTTTGCCACCGTGCCACCCCTATGCCAGTACAAGATGGCAGACGTTTGCGGTTGATAGTGTATAGTTATTGCGCCGTGTCCGGCGATCGCGTCGCGAGCGGATTAGACGGGATCGCTCGCTCCGGCTCCTGACAATGCCTCCGTAATGGCCCTCGCACCCCGCGTACGACCTCGCACCGAATAATCACGTTTAGCCGCCATTAGCACAACCCGGTGACGTGTATACACGTCCTTTTTCATAACTTTGGTATATTAGCGTCTTTAATACAAACACCGAATCAAATATTCTCTAAAAATAAGGGATTAGCGACGTTCAAGAATACTGTAATCTAGATGATACACTAGATTTTTTTGGGTATTGATTCTTACTTAAGTATGAAGTCATGTTTATGTTTTAAACATAAATGGTTGATATATTTAACATATGATGATCTTTAAACCATCTGTCGCAAAGGAAACATAACAAGTCATGCTCGTTACCAAACATTACATATCATTAGAGGCATAAATGAAATAATTTACATAACACCATACAATAAACAAAATATATGCAAAAATAAAGTACAGAAACATAAAATCTGCTTAATTTATTTTGAGTTAAAATACGTGTACAAATAAATAAATTACGCGTCAAGTTTCTACACTGATAGTAATACAGCAAAAAATAACGTTCAAGGAAGCACTCAGCAAGAAGAAAATTTTAATTCCATAAACCGTTAAACTTTATGCTGTTTTAATTAAAAACAACGGAGGAGCGCGGTAAGAATTTATTCCCCCCATCTACCAACTTCAAAGGGCCACGAGGTGTCGCGCGCGGGAATAAATCTCCGGGATAAAAGTGGGAAGGCCGGGAAGGAATCTATATAAATGTTGCAATTGCTACACCACCGTGATCGATAGCTCGAACTATCGTTCCACTATTTCAATGCGACGTCTCATTTGTACCCGTCATATTCATAGCGCTCTCGAGAAATTTGGTTCGATAAAAACACAGCTGAATGTTTCTTCGCGCCGAGTGAGTTATTATAAACATTAGCGCTACTGAGTCACGACTTACATACATTATTGATAATGTCAGTTGTAATGTAGTGCAAAAAACGCGGAGCGAATTGCTAGACACGTACGAACGTAAAGAAATACCTCGAGAGACAGAGGAAATAGACGGGCGAAGTAGCGAGCCATAAATCTGTGGAAGCAAAGAAAGCCTTAACCCTGATTTACGGACATTGAATCTTGGGAACGCTGTGTGGCTACTCAATTACGTACGTATCAATATCAATAAAGACTGAGCTCAAATAGGTGCACTTAGCTAGAATACGAAACAATAGAACCGCAAAAAGCGAGCCAATGCCTTTATAAAAGGAGCGACAGCGATGTAGTTGATTTAGCAAGAAATACTCATTGGGATGTCTCCGATAACCATCTTGACGGACCGCAGGGCGCGGATTCCTGTCATACGAACAAAGGAATTGTGGACACGTGACCAGAAAACCGCATCACGCCGCATTGTTAACAAGACAACGCTTCGATCGCGCATAGACGACCCCTATTAAGTTTTCAAACGCTAGATGAGTCCTGCTTGACATCAACCAAAATTGCTTTCCAACAGAATTCAATTAAAACTTTATTAATTTCGTAAAGAATTGTCGAACTTCAATTCGTAGAAACGGTTACGGTGCCAAAGTTAAAGAAAATTTAACTAACACAATTTATACAGAGATAAAACTGGGAGCGCGGCTTGAAACTTTGATTCGACAAAGGAAGTCGGGAGCCCTCCAGATTTAATGAAATTAAACGGCTAACAAATAAAAGAGGCAATTTGTAGTACTTGGGGCGATAGCGGGGAGTAATGTGTGGCGGCTTATATTAGAGCGAGCGATTTGTTCCCACCGTGGGTGATTAGTTAAAAGTAGGGCTGTGTAATTAGAGGCGCGTTTAAAGGACGGAAGCGAGCCATGTGGCGGCCGTTACGTTCATTAAATAATTAAAACGCCGCTCGCGCATGCACTCGCGCTCATAACTGGTTTATACAGGTAAAAGTAATGGAGAACAAACACGGGGATCGTCAATCATAATGGGATTACATGACTGTACCTCTCTCTATTAGCCTTGGAAGTGTATGTAATTTTATAATAACAGTAGCATTTGTGTTAGGGCCGTGAATAGGATAGATACCACCGTTTAACATGCTTTTTATGAGCAATTAAAAGCAAAGCTTTCGTTGATTTTGTACGGAGACTTGTGAGAAACTCAAGTGTGCTGTAAAGGTTTGGCGCAATCCACTGATAATTTTGAACGTTTTCAAAACAATTTGAAACCAAAGCCGCGAAGTAAAATGAAATTTATTCCCAAATTAATTAAAGTCGTAAATAATGTGATCTATAAAAAATTTTTTTTTTTTTTTAATTACATGTTATCATCCTCTTTCGCGTAAAGCGTAAAGTCTGTTCACTGTTCCCTTTACGTTACGCCGTACCGGGATGGAAGTAAAGTGAATTACATCAGCCACAAAGCGTCTGTTGCAATAGTACGTGGCACTTCTTGCCGCAAATTACGGCATTAAAATTTTAAAAGCGCTGTTATAAGCGCTACAAGGTACATTGTTGTTTAGCGCGGAGCATCGTAAAACATTTACTATTCACGAACATCCTACATTCCTCGCCAGTATTACTCCAAGCACCAATTTAGACGAACGGTATGTTTAACACGTTGTAAGACTGGTATTATTTTTACGGGTAAGATAGCGAAGGCAATGAAACGTAAACTTTACTGCTGGGTTGGAAAAGTCTTTTGAAGGAGCCAGAGCAAAGATCTGGTTAATAAAACTCGCGATAGCCTAAACCAGTGTGTCTTGCTAGACAAACATTTTTTTTTGCAATTTTTTTTTTATATTAATCATGGAGTCTATTCAAAAATGATCTATAGGGGAGCTGATTTTTAGAGTGGAAGATTCTATGATGTTTTTTTATTTTATTTTATGAGGAATATAAAAGCTATTATTCAGATTTTTGTTTACAAATGAAAGTCACATGTTATAGTCATTTTAGTTTAGTATTTATCCGTAACCTAACCTTAGCAGATATAAGAGAAACATTTCCGAGAGAAGTGCGCCATTTTGACTTAGAGTAAAACGTTTATTTAAGATGAATATTACTTGTGCGCCCAGCCCCACTAACGTAGCTCAACAATTTATATTTGTGTAACCGCGTTTAATAATATTGGTTGTTGCTACACCACTAAAAACAGACCTCAAAGAATTATTGTATTTGCATACGGACGTACAAAGCGAGTGTTTGGCTAGCTGAATAAATAGTATTTTTATTTGTTAGCTGAATTCCAACACACTAAAGTAATTTATTTATTCATTTTACACTTGTAACTTGTTCTACGGAGAATTATTTCCACATCAGAAATGTCCCATGTTGGTACATCATGGGACTGTCCCGTGTTGGTCTGGGACTTAAAAAGAATGCGCCAACTGTGTTTCTTGCCTAGCATGTCGTAAAAGGCGACTATATTATATGGGGTTTTGGATATGTGATTGTTTAGGCGACAAGCTACCCACTTGTCACTACTTTTCACAGTTCCATCACATATTCATCTAATCCAGCAAAGTTTTGTTTTTGGCTGAATGTGGTTGGGGGGAATGCTGCCCCTTTGACTCTGCCTACCCCTTCGGGGATTGGGGCGTGATATTATGTATGTATCAGAAAAAGTTTACTATACTATTTCTTTATTTTTACACCATTACCCGAGAAATACATAATATATTTCGGGATTAAGGAAACAAGACTAGTTTGTACGGAACAAATATGATGTGGTGTACTACTGCCCTATAAATAAGTAATCAAAATAATAATAAAATATAATGTAAAAAACAATTTTTCCAATTACAATATACAAACCAATTACCAAACGCTTCGAATATGCTTTTAACGAGTTTAACGAGTTCAGTTCAAAACAAATAAGTACCAAATAATGCTACTATTAAAGTTTTCAATTACTACCCATAAACTGCCAACTGTAACCACTGACGTGTAATTAAAGGTTATTTCAATTTGTTAAAAAGCCATAAAGCGAGGGCTATACCACCGTTACCGTTAATTGTTTTCAATTTACAAAGCATTATGGTTGCTTCGAGAGGCAACAAAACAGAGAAAACCTTTTGCTACATAACGGTTATGTCAGCGAGAATGTTAACAAGTACATTTAAATAGCAACAAACACGTTAAGAAATTTGCAAATTCATTTGTTTTACGCTCGTTTGTGGGGTTTGTTGAATGTAGTTTCTAACTAACAATGTGATTGGCTGAACAAAATTAACAAAACCACAAATTGAGTCAAATCTCTCAAAGATTACAATTTTTTTTTAATGTGACAGCAAAACTCAAGCAATCCTATCATTTCCTCGGACGTGTGACCTTTGCTCGTATTAAAATGTCACTGACTTCTTTATGTGATATATCTGTTTTCCTAAAAAATAGAAGTCGTAAAAATAATCCACGTCAATTAGATAACAAAAACACTGTTGAATAAGTGACTAATCTAATAAATTACATATGAGAATATGCAACAATATTAATGATATAGGTACGTCTCATGCAAAACAGTAATGATTCAAGATGAATGCCGTTGATAAACTGCTCAGTAATAAACTTATGTAAACAGCTACACAACGTGCGATAAAAAAAGAAAAAGCGTTTATCTCGAAAAGTAGACTGGGTACCTACTCACCGAGTACATAAAATACGGAGTGAAGAAATAATTTCTACTCGGCCCACGAGGAAGATCTTACAAGCGATTGGCCGGCCTAATAGATCAGATGGACTTTATCTCTGGATTAAACTAATTGCGTTTTGTAAGTATGTTTTCATTCGAGATACTTTACTGCGTTGACGATTACGATGCTAGTTTGATCGATGACAACGCGAATTCGCGGCTCGTTTGTTTTTTGTTAGGCCAATATTTCATTCGAGGTTTGAATGTCGATTAGATTATATATTTCATTTAAATTATTTTGAATATGTATAGGCTTTCTTTTTTGATTTGATTTCAATTCGAATATGCTTGGCAACAAAAAGTGGATGTTATTTTTTTGCTTTCGGAGATATACTTAACGATGCATTTTTTATGTAAATTATGTGTTATGTTAAAGAATAGTAAGTGAACTGCATTTCGAGCTTCATCACAGCAATAAATATACTCAAAAAGTGTTAAAAAATTTATGTACTGGCAATTTTCAAATTATGTTTGACATGTTTTAATTCTAGTTTTTTGTTTTCCTAAATTACAGGATGGTAAGTACATAAATGGTGATAACCAATTACGTCAAGGAAGACCATAATTTGTCCCTTTAACGATGCAAAACTTAATATTTTGATTAGATTATCATTTCCCAATGCAAACATTCATCTACATTGAACAATAAACCGTTTGGCCTTATGTATAAGGTCGAATGTGCCATAAATCCCCGTAATCGGAGTGTAGTTAGTATCCAGACTGCGTACAGCGCGGCTACACTAGCAATTTCCTGGAAAAGCTGCGATGCAAATGACCGGTCCTGGCGGAACTCCGCGAGTTTTATATTCGTTCTTATGTTCCAACACGTTTCTGTCGCCCTGGTAGTTTCAACATTTCATAACTTGAATTTAGAGCTCAAAAAATCTTCATTTTCGTGGTAATACTAGATTGTGGAAGGTCTTTTTGTTTACTGTAGGTTTCTAATAAGTATACCTAACTCATTTTCATTTACCTACCATAGAATTATGATGCGAAAAACCCATATTATTTTCTTGATATAAACGAAATTGACGCCTTTTAAACTAAATTTAAAACTTCATTCGACTAGACATTGCGCATTGAAATCAAATAAGTAAGTAATACTTTTTTATTTATTCAAACTATCAGATAATTATTCAAGGAACCAATCGAGCATCGATTTCCTGCTAAATAATTGTTACTTCCCTTAGTCGCTTCATTCAGTTTAGCAGACAGAGTAACTGGGTCATCACGTCGTCCTACTCATTCCCTCTGGCATCCACAAGAATCGTCTTTGAAGCTTTATATCTTTCCCTTTTAAAGCTATCTGAAAGAGACACTTGAATAGCTCAAAGCCATTAAGTAATGGGCATTTATGCTAAGAAGGTAAAAAATATTCACGTTAGTGCGATAGCGGTACATTATTTGCACACCGTTTATCATATCGCTGAACAAATTTACACTAACAACGGTTCCGCGGCAGTGAATTCGACATAAACCTTATGGAGGTTGTAAAAACGTTATCGTGTCATTGTTTGCCGAGTCGACGATGCGTGTGAACTTAAAGTCCATTGTGCCTTGATCAGGGCTGTCGAAGTGCAATGTCCCAGATTCTACCTAATTTAGTCTTTAGTCTTCGTAGAGAATTGACTGGAAATCTCCCAGGTTTCTCTTTGGCTTTCTATACGGCTTTCTAACTTTATTATTGTGTTTTTACCATAGGCTTCTGTTCTGGATTGTTGACAAAAACTAATCATTTGAGAAGCTATTAATTTACGGAACTTAATTTACTTTGAGGTTATTTGCATTTTAGTTTTTAAATAATTTCCATTTACTATATATTTATTCAAAGAGCAAGTTTGTCCTGTTTGCAACCGAAACTCCTTCAAGACTTTTGTAGCTTCATTAATCTGAAGGCACGATATAGAACTTCATTAATAAAGAGTGTACGAACCAGATTCAAACATTTCACATCGCCCCATTCATTAATTAACCCTTTTACTCCCGTTGGTCTTTTTATTAAACTTACGATCTGACCTTTTTTAGGGTCCCGAATCGCGTCTGTCTGAGCTTTACCCTCATGTCCCCATTCATTGTCGTATATGGCAGCGGATATAAAATAACAATATTTTCGGTGGCAACGTGACAACCTTTAGCCGGGTCTAAACGAGAGACATCAAGCCCATTGAGCGAGCACGGCCGCATTAGGCCACATTAAGGCGACGCGCATTACCACTCATAACAATAACGCCGAGGCGAATTGCTATTTATTGCAGCCATTTTAAACCGGCATTAATACGGATGTTCGACGGCAATAGATGTCGCAAAACATCGACACTGACAAGCACACCACCAGCAATGTTCATTAAAAACTGACATGTGTTAACTTTATTCGATCGTACCACGTTTTAAACTCCTCATTGAACGCATTCTTATGTTTATTTAATCATAATTGTAACACAAAGAAGTTACACAATCGATACTTAAATATTCAATGCAATGCAAAGTTTGATATCGTGTTTTTTGTTTCGAACTAGTTAAAAGGTAAATTACATAGCGAGGACAAAAACTATCGATTTATTCAATTGGTCGAGGTCTCTTTTTACAACACGTTTTTATTATTGTTATAAAATAAATTCATTACCTTTTTATGTTAAATCTTTCTATAACTTACATATTTAAAAATTGCAAGATAAATTGCTTTTCCGAGTATCTGGTTGCGTGTTGAACCTAAAGGCTAACCATCTGTTTCGAGGCCGATACATTTCGTTCGCATCATTACCATTTAGCCGGTGATGTCATCACGTCATCGGCATTAACACCGATCTGCCCTGCACAATAAGAAGCGACTGCGCACACGACTCGAGACCGCTATCTTCTGTTTTTATTGTCACTCTGACCTATTCTCTAATAGCTGCGGAGTGTGTAAAAGTTAATAATAGACGTCGGAGTCGAGGTTGATCTCGGGAGCCAGAGATTTCATCGGCACAATGCGAATGGGAGCGATAAAGCGAGAGAGCAAACCGTTGATGGCTGATTGATTCATTTTAGTGTAGATAAAGTCGCGGCGAGGCGACGCGGTTTATAGCGAGGGTTTTATTGCTTTTATTGTCTCGGGTATAAAGAGGTCGAAACCGGCGCGCCGACATATTCCGCCTCTCTAATGGCTCCGCCAATATTTATCGTTCTAATTTTAAAATATTTTTGCAGTAGACGCATTGTTGTTTTGTATGTGATTAAAGTTTTATTTGGGCGTGTTTTGTTTTTGTTTGAGTTTCCCGCGCGGTATGATTATGGAATTACAACGTATTATTGTTTCTTAGGGGCAAAGGCCTGTGTGTCGTAGAAATGAAGACACTGTTCGTTACAATGATGGGAATACAGATACATGTGAACACCGCTTATTACCTACATACGAGGGAAAGTGTACATACGGAGGAATAATTTAATAAACTTGGTTAACATTTTTGTTAGTGAACACAATATTTATGTCGGCGTAGAATGGGTTTCTGTTTTTAACGAACTTAGTTCAAGTTCATTGTCTTCAAGCCAAGCACGTGTTAGAACTATTTTAACTTCTATCATAAAGTTCTGCTAAGAAATAATAATGAATTAATATAATCTAAGTCCACCTGTAAAAAAAAGCTAAATTCGCAACTCCGTTAAAAGGTATTTACATTTAGAAATACTATAGTACTGAATTGTATTCCAAGAATCAAGTAATTTAACGCACGCATTTTTCTCAGTTTCATGCCCCGGAGCCGCGTCAACCATAGGTAATCATGACCGTCATTACGCCTCGCCGAGGCGGTGACATCCCTCCCGCTGACTCCTCCGTAGACTTGTTTGTCCTCAGTAATAAAACCAGTAATAATAAACTTCACACATGTCCATTGAAGACCGCAAAGAGAACAAAACCCTCACCTGCCAAGCCAGTTTCGTCTTACCTGCAACAGATAAAAATATACATTTATTGGCGGTCCATTTTGTACTAGCAAAGTAAATTATTCCGCGTTATCTCGTCATATCTGCGCGAACAAGATCTCACTCACTTATCAGTGTGTTTTAAATTATCGAAATTAACACAAGTCGAACGACGATAAATAAATTACCACTTCTGCAAAAAGAAGTGCGTTTATAAATAGTTTAATGATAAAGTAAACTGATTCGAGTTTGCTTTTGAACGGGCGTTTGCAAGATCAAAGAGCACGCGATAGTAGCGACAAAAGTAGCGGGTTCCGAGCAGGGATGTCCACAATGGCACCCTCCGTCCATCCCTATTTTCGAAAACTAACGATATTCGTCACTCAATACGATGGATGATAAATCGTCTCCCTCTTAATCGTCCCCTCACAAATTACGGATTGCGTTCAAACTGTTTTGAGGCTGTACTTGAAAAACAAAAGATGCCGTTTTTGATAGATGTTCGAATAGAATATAATTGCCATATGTCTGAAATGAAATGAATATGAATAGCCAAAATGCCAGATGTGATATTCTTCACTCGGTTTTGAAATTTATCTTAAATGGGCACATTTGGTTTGGGTAGAAGCGGAAGTGGATTTAACAGTGAGAACTCGGATATTCTTGGCTCAAGTGTCTTCGCATTCTGACTGCGCTTTCAGATAAGATAGCTCGGCACCGATTCCGGGCAGTAAAACTCCCGAATGCTCCCGGCAACCCTAGTTCCGTCGTTTGCGTGGCAGGATATTGCGCAGTCTCATTGTCGGTGCAGCTCAGAATTGCAGGAATAAAGGCAACGCCTGCTCGCCGACAAATGGGCTGTCGTTTGAGCGTGTTCCACTCGCCTCCACTGTTTCGGCACCCGGAATATGTTTGGAAATGCGATAGCAGACAGTGCGGGAAGATATCATCGTTGCAGTGCCTAATTGCGGGACTAAACCGTCCGCTGTACCGAGGGAAACGCCTGCGTCTTGCATTTTATCTAGCCAAGCTACACTTCCTACTTTAAATTTGTACTATATACTTCCTAAATTCTCTACAAATGCCAAATGTAATATACTTGGCTTTCCTAACCTTGATGCAAGATATGATGTACCCCAGCCGACTGAATTGATGTTTTACCCATCGCTGCAATTTTTTCAATCAGTAGTTTTGAGACAAATAAGACAGCAGGGAATATATCTAACATTCGTGATACGATATAGACGCCGGGAGAGAAAGCTTCTACCAGACACGGTATATCAATTTTCTTATTACGCTCGAAAGCAAAATTATAGTCCTATGTATTTGACATCTGAGTAACCAACTCCTGTTAACGCCAGCAGGCTACAGATAATGGTCTATTTCCATGACGAGATGTTATCGTTTCTCTTAATTACAGAAATAAAGCGACAACTAGATGTAGGTTGTCATTCTTTCAACATTTCCCACCTTGATTACTGTGGGTTATTTGAGATGGTAATGTTTATTTCTCGTAAGCCTTGTTTATCAAAGAGCCTTTTAAAAATCATGTAAACACTGCCATTAACAACGATGCAATGTTTTATGGCTTGTGGGAGATGTTGTTTTTTATTTGTGCATTGGCTTAAATAATTGTTATTAGCTTAAAGACCTTGGAGTCGGGTGTGTTTTAAATGGAACACATCAGCTTTCTACTCATTCCGGGCTGCAACCCTAGCGAATGTCATTATGAGACCTCCCGATGAGTGGCGACGGCGAAATTTTAATAATTCCTCAAAGACCGCTTCAAAACGACTTAATACAGTTCCGTTAAGAGGATTACTCTGCGGATTAAAGTAGCTCGTAGTAAATATTCGCTTTCGGGACGCTGAATTTGTTGCTTTTGCTGGTAGTTAGTTGGGCGAGTAAACTGCTCCGAGACGAGGTCTCGTGTTCATTTTAACTAAACAACTTTTTGAAGATTCATATCATATTAAATTTAACTCATGTTGGAAGACGTGTCTTAATTCTCCATTGTACACAAACAGAAGTCACAGAATTGAGACACCTGCAAAGACAGAAATGCTTGTGACATTTGTATTGGTCGTATTTCTTATCGGTATAAGTATATTAAAGTATAGGCTTATTACAAGATTTGTTGATTCCTAAACAACGGATATACGTGTAGGACACGTGTTCGTACGCCATTCGTCATTTCATTTCCCAAACTGGGATAGCGCACTGCGCAGTTTAAATAATGGCACACGTTCCATTTTGCTGCGCCATAGCACACAGAGTTAATCTAAAGTGCCGTTGCGCTACAGTTACTGTGTTAACGCAGATATTGCCCTGAGTTACCCATATCTAATATGTGGCTGTTGGTAGCTGCGTTTACGTCGGGTCTGTACATTAGCCGAGTACGTTTTACGAGCGAGACGTGGGACAGATGCCACGATGCCCGTCCTCCCACTGCGCTGTATCAATTATGTCGTCAGCGTTTTTATTTTACTGTTTTTATAGCGCTACGATAATGTAAAGGCCTTTTTTATTAAGCACGGAATGGGGGTGGCAACTGACAAGTTAGAAGTTCATTCTGGAAAGCTGAGGAGCTGTTTTGTGTGCTATTATGTACGCAAAAAGAGGCAGTGTAGGGTTTAATGTCTTTTGTTAGGTATACACACATGCGTGTAACTTTTAATGGCTTCGTCGGAGACAGAGGGCTGTAAAGTAAACGAATTTTCAAGCTTAATCAGATTCGTATAAAAGGTTATTTAGTGGCATAAACCAAATTATATCTGTATGGGTATATTTAAACATTTATGAGTTTTTATTAATTGTTGACATATTTAAAGAAAGCGTTCAGGCGTTTTGCTTTTATGTAATATATATACGTCTTTCAATATTAAAAATGCCGCATTTAAGAGGCATACGCAATTACGAACTTTCTTCTAATATTCAACAATACAATACGAAATGAATTATCAAATTTAATTGACCTTTCGGCTGTCTAACCAATAACAGAAGTTAGTGAATTTGCGAGTCGTTAAGACGTTTTTGTTTAAACCCGTTATGTAACATAGACATATAACACTGAGCCTTAATTGAAGGTAAATTATCTGTGAATAACTCGTTACTAGAGGCGCGCAAAAAGTATCGATACATTTTAGTATCGACTACGTCTATCTTTAAAAAATTTCGTATTATAATACTTTTTATATTATCTTGTATTATTACCACTCTAAATATATGTAGGTTTCGAATATTTTTTATTAGAGACTAGTTATTCCGAAAGTGGTTGATGTGTCCTTTCACAATTTTATAGTTTCATGTAAAAGTACTATCCCCATTGCGACCCCTTCCGTTAAATGTTTTAAACATTCCTTTCATTCGCACTTTGTCCTAACAATTAATACTACAACAAGCGTTTAAAGTGATGAGTATACAAACAAATGTGACATTATCTTCATTTTCCTAGAATTATGTACCGTGCTTGGTCGGGGTCCGCTTAGACCGAATTCGTGACAATTGATTTTTATTTATATTGATAGATTACATCGCTTTTATTATAATAGTAGTTTTATTAACATTTCAATCGATACCTTTTAATCGGCGCGTCCCTACACGCAACACATGTCAATGTAGATAAATGATGTTTAAATGAACAGTTGCCTAGTCACGGGACGGAATTGAAGCAATCGATTCGCCGTGGGAGGAGGGCCGGTGTCGAAATGACTCGGAACCATCGACGAGGAACGAGACGATTGATCTATTAACATTTAGGTACTAGAGTTCGTCCGGGGTTTTCATAACAATCTTTCTCGGACTTGAAATGATATAAAAATATATATTGCTTGGGTTCTAGAGCCTGCTCAATTTTACAATATTTTGAACACTACCTAAGACACCAATATATTAAATACAATTCGTTTATAAAAATTCAGCTACCAACTCATTTTATTTATTGCCTTTTTTATTATTTCTGTCCCAAATTTTTTAGGCAAACGAGAAATTCCTAATAGGTACCTAATTGATATAATTTTGCGCAACAGCGAAGCGTGACAGATTCAAGCGACCTTTTAAATTAAAACGATCAGATAAAATATTTTCAAAAACAACTTCGCAAATATTTTGCTTGAGCCGGACACGATTCATCAAAATGTCGTTAAGGATGTTTTTGCTGCGCCGCGCCCATCATTTATTGAAGTAGCGTCGAAAGGTATTTCCTATAGGGTGAGCTACAAAACAAAATTTTGCTGTTATACAAGATTATTTTTAGTATATGCGAAACCTTTTTCTTATCTACTAATTTAACCCATTATTTTAAGGAACCAATTTAATAAAAATAAGCAAAAAATATTTATGAAATGATTGAAAAGTAAAAATTTATTTTGCTCATTTTCAAAAATCCTTTTAATAAGTTCTCAAGAATAATTAATTAAATAAGTAGGTAAGTAAGATTTTTTTTATTATTACAATTTTTTTTTGTTTATGTATTTTTTTAATTTATTACTACTAAAATAACCTTATATACATAAGTCCCATCACGAAATAGTTTTAACCACAATAGAATAATATTATCTAATGTATCATTTGAATTTTAAGTTGTTCAAAACTATATATGTGATCTATGTATATCACAAAAAATGTAATTGGTACAGAATGCAAGATACCCTATTACCATGGCAACTATAATTAAGATAGTCAATAATTAAACCATTACACGTAGCAGTCGAAATCAGATCGAATACAATATCATAAGATACGATGCCACATAATGAGCTAGAATCATAACTGTATCTAAATGCCATTTTCTATCCAGCAATGTGAGCTGATGCTTGCATCTTTACGATGATTTCATGACGATGTTCACAAACGCAAAACACCGACGCATCGATATTATTTCAACGTGGTGTTATTTTAGCTTCAAATCAATGTTGTCGATTTACAATAATGATACCTTTTTTCACGGACTAAACACATTACATTACATTGTAAATAAAGGTTTAAGGCCGTTTGATTATGTTCTGTTGTTTATTTTAATAATAATAGCTATCCATCCTACTCTGCTCAATTATATTTTTGGATAAATGTAGTTTAAAGAACATATGGCTCCTTGAAGTCTGTCTTCAGGAATAGCATTGATGACACGTAATAATCGTGTACTGAGCTAATAGTAAAGTTATACCCATAGTTAGATATAAAGTTCAAAAAAATATCTTCGTATCTATCTACACTCATCTTTAATGCTTTTATTTGGACAAGTTTCCAGTCAGACTCCCATGTGAATTCGCAGTCCTCTCTATTACTGTAGTCGATACTATTTACGATACTGCGATTACATTGTTGACAACTGGAGTGAGTGCCGACAACTCTCGACGATGTGAAACACAAATTCGTATCGATATTTAATCGAATGTATTACGAAATAGAAATACTCTCATGTGACTAAGCTAGATCGTCGCTAAAGAGAAACATTCCACGCGAATCATATATTGTTTGAATTTTTGATTTGAATCTTTTACTTTTCGTCGTCTCTATACTTAATAATCCAGTGATTTTACCGTTATGCATTGCAGTTTACAACATCTGTTTTTTGCAGTTTGAAAACTACCTATATTCGTTGCAGCAAAAACTCAATTTTACAACACAAAAAGTCTGCCAAACGACGCATGCAGTTTATTAGCACTAGTTCCTGTGCCTTAGTATTACAAAAAACTTGTTCTCAGAAAATGTTCATTTGAACAATACAATGCCTTATTTGTAATCGTTATTTTGGCCAATATTTAGTTCAAGGATTCAGTAAAACCTTCGAATGCAACCTCCGACAATTTATTAGTTTTAGTTTATATTGATCGGTTTTTAGCGAGCGGTTAAGGACATGCGAAGGGTACTGATTCAAACCCAGAAACGTACCTCTGAATTTTACTAATCTAAGTACGTATTTATGTATACCAGTAAGACGGAGGTGAGGAAACCTGATATTTTATAAATATGAATATATCCCCATGACTCACTTTATCTGGTGTCTATGTAAAGGATACTAAGGTTAGATAACAATCGCTTCAATGTGATAACCAGATACTCTAAACTCCTTAATTCCCGACTAAAGCATCTAACGTAACGAAGATGATAATTTGTCAGATACAGAAACTTCATTACAGCATATGTTTCTTCGTAACAGTCCCAACGCTCCCATACCTCGTAGTGTATACCATGAATAGAATGCCAGCACGACCCGTGCCAATTACAGCCGCGCGCATCAACACTGATTTACGATATAACGACGCCTACATTGTTCACCGCTCGCTGACGACTATCTGCTATGCTTTAATGCGCTTACTTGCCAGATAGCAACGCAAAAAGTGTCCGCTAACGACACTTATTCGCCGCATTTGGATGGAATTGCCGCGTTTGTCCTGTTATCTGGCTCAAACTGGAAAGTTTACATCCACTTATTGTATTTAGATTATAATTTCTATAAAATATATTCAATAACAGACATTCCAAGCGATAAGTTGCTAAAAAATAATTGGTAACAAAAACAACGAAACACAATATTTCCTAAATTATTACACTGTACTCAACAGAATATCGTTATGTTACAAAGTAATTTCTGAATGTTAAAGTAAATATAAAGGCGTGTTGTTTCCCATCCGTAGTACACAGAAAGAAATAGCACTGCATTTCCTTCAAGCACTGTAAATCGATTCAGCATGGTAGTATAGATGGCATGGCAAAAGCAAAGCTAGCGGGCGCGAGTCGCGCCAATTACTGCCGCGTCAACACTGATTTACGATATAACGACGCTAGACCGACGCCTACATTGTTTAAATGCCTGCCGACCGCTATCTGCCGCTATGCCCACGGCTTCGAACAAAATAAAAACTGCATAGGGCAACAATAACTGTTGAAACGTTTAATTACGTCGACATGTTACAATGTAATTTCATTCAATGAACCGGCCTCAATGCACTCGATTAACAGATTAATTGACACGAATTCTTGGAGCACTCCGTATTCGGAGCTTTATGATATTTCGACAAATAAAGGCAACAAACAAACAAAAAATCCATTTGACTTGGCACTGACGCAACGGAACGTGATGATAACTGTCGAAACATTCCATTACATTGTTACGTTACAAAGCAATTTCCGTTAATCGACGCCGGGATCATGATATTAATATCGTCGATAGGTTTTTTAATCTATTACGCTAATCGAGTGCTGTACAAAATATATAAAGACATAACTCTCGTTCGCGTGGGATCGAAAATTGACCGCGCATGGTGGCTGACTTATACAGTAATTTAAAGTAAATTATGTATGATTATCGATACAACTGGTCCCTATTAGTTTTTATCGCGGCCGCCGCGGGCGTAAATGACCAACGAGATGTAATTAAGTGTTTAATTTATAAATTAGCTGAGGGAACCGGTTTGTGTACCGAAACATCGATGGATGGAGTACCGAGAATAAATGGCTGCCTATATAAGGAGCTCAAAAGCCGAGAACGTGTAGTGAGTATGGCACAGAATAAAATAAGCTTCGCGTGAGAGTCGAAACCCGCTGTGGAAATGTTGCTAGAAATTCTCCGTTGTCAAAGTCGGATATAATTTTGTTTGATACGGTGCTTAGCATTTTACTTTCCGTCTACTTCGGAATGCAAAGGCTTGATTGTCGCAATGAAAGCAAATGTACGACTGGAAAGTAGGTAAATGGAAAATATGTGGCAATCTTTCCTTTTGTTTATGTAGACAATTGTGCAGTTACAACCCAATTCGCTGAAGTTCTTCTACGTTTTTATTTGCTAATATTAAACAGACTTATTAAGCAAGAGTTAATTTAAAATTCGGGGAACAGAAATTACTAGTACCTTAACATAATTTGTTAAGCAAAGACATTCATGTATGTTAAATTTCCAACGCAAATTATTTTTTTGGAGGCGAACAGTTTCTTACGCAGTTTTTGATCTATGCCCCTGCGTGACCGGACGGTCGACCAATTAGCTGGTTTTTATTGCCATGCTGTAAACCTTTAAATAATTATCAAGATCTTGTATGAAATTCGATCCAAAACTGGCAGGCACCTTATATTTCAGTCAAAATTTACGACGCCAATTTAGCAAAGAAGATTATGTTAAAAGTAAACAAGGCGTAATTAAAAATCAGGCGTGTTCATAATTAACGCCGAAAAGGCTCTAAAAAGTCGACTTGCAATAAAATAATACATTTCTGTGTTCATAAAACGCTTAATTAAAACGGTAGTTAATATTTCATCATGCGCCCGGCTCTTAACGGGTTGAACGACAGTAATTACTGTATTTAAGAAATTAATTCGTAAAGCATTCGTTGGCACCTTTTTATTTTAGGACGTAGTTCTTAGAAATAATAAAATGGAGTGCACCTGGTCAAAATTACAGGCCTCATCAGGGGGTAATTTAATAAAATCGCTCTCGAGTCCTCCTTGTTCCAAGTATCGAGATATTCACGTCTGTTATTACAGTAAGTATTGTTAGCGCAGCGAGGTATAATTTATAGTGTTTTATAGTGGAGTGCACGAGTTTTTCCGAGTCATTATTTGTCGATTCCACGGACCAGTGTACACAGCGCATGTTATACCCGCTGAGCAATACTAATGCTATATTTTTTGCTATTTAACGTTTTCAACTTAATAGATTTCCCCGCAAGTTTACTTGCACGGATAATCAGACATCTGCCGACGATTTCCTAGTAATGGTGAGTGCGCAGGATTTTGATGCGATAAAACCGTAGGATTAATTGCACGTTTGTTTTTTATAGCTTTTGGATAAGGCAATGAAGATGTAACAATATCAGCTGTCACCATTAGATCCGACTCTAGACTCTATGGTCGTGTTTTTACTTGTTTTGAATTACGGAACCCTCGGCTCGCTCACACATAAACTTTTATAGGGGTGCCGAGACAGCTTTAACTTGACAGGGGAGACGTAACACGAAGGGGACAAAAAAGCGTTTTTAAATGAATCCGATGACGGGTGCGCCAAAAATACACTGTAATATTTTTTTATTTCGAAACTAAAAGATTGTTATCTTGAAAGAAATATTCGACTATTTCAGTTTGATTTAGATAAAGTTACGACTTTCTAATGTGTCTAAAACATGCACATTAAGAACCATGAATTTTTAAATGTTTATCCACTTTGACACGGCATGTAACTTTATTCAAAACTATGCTGCAGATATTATAACATTTCTTTATAGGCTGCTGCGTAGAAAATTTATAATCCATTGACTTACTTACATACATACTTCCAACCAATATGCAATTATGTATCTTCAGTTTGGCAGCCATAAATTGATGTAACATTATTTTTGAAATCTAATTCTGTAGTTATAGTGTCTGAAAGCAATAATACATCTAAGATGTCGTCATGAAATCATCTATCACATTTCTGTGTCATCTGTGTGTGGTCATTTCTAATAGCGACATTAACGTATTATTTATATGATTAATATTCTTTAATGTATATCGAACATCAATTTAATATGGCACACTCTTACCTAAATATGTATATTAAATCACATTATCAAAAAAACAAACACATTGTCTTCGCATAAAAACGTATAGCAAATTGAAATGATAAATTAAAAACTTATGAATTTTGCCCACACTCTAGCCTTATTGCAAACTAAGCATCCTTTCATCATCCCATTATAATGAGTTTACAATCTGATCAATAAATTAACAACGTAACGGATAAGTGTACTAATCAACTATTCCCCTATCCAAATAAAGGAATTCTAAACTGTAGGCAGTACATAATTATTCTGCCATACAACATGCGCATGATTAATAAACAAACTATTCCCCTGTCTAAATATAAGGATTCTAACCCGTATGCAGTACATAATTATTCGGCATTCAACGTCCGTGATTAATAAACAAATACGAACACCGGCAGACCCAAGCTCCACTGTGCACCGTTCCGAGAAGCATATGTTTCGATATCTTATTCATTTTTTTGCGGCCGACGCTCACGCGAGGTGACGTGCGCGAGAGCAGTTCCCGCATCAGAGGCTATTATTCACGCGATTTCAATTATCTATCTGCCAATCTATGTAATTATTGCGGGCGTTATCAGCCGTCGCAGTTATGCAGCGAATTACAGAGACAAAGGGTCGATCATCGATGAGAAATAAAGTGTGCGTTTACGTTGAATACGGTTAACTTGACTGACGTCATAATTTAAATTGTTATTGATAGATATCTGTTGTGATGATAGATCGAGATCAATAGCTTCTAGACAAGCATAAGTAAAAAAATTGTTTTTTTTTTAATAATCGAATGTCTCACGACTCATGTGTCGAATCGAAAAACTCCTCGAAATAATATTATATTTACATATCGAGTGTTTATTCTAAAATGCTTCAGTCGACTTAGATACAGACAAGTCAAAGTAAATTGAAAGGTAAAGTAAATATTTCATGGTATAAGCTTCAGCACATTATGAAGTCTGGGTCTGTTTTGGATCCCAAAATATCCCTTTGGGAATGTTAAACATTTTTAAGTATCGGGTAAGCTTATTTAGCATTACACAACCTTTTCAAGGGTTGTTATTTCAAGGAAGCAAAATGCTAATCACCCTTCTCGTCTATCTACTAAATCTCAAACCGTAAAGTAAAAAAGGTCGCAAAAGAGTCCCTCGTAAATCAAGTTGCGAACGCTTTGACTTTGACTCCGAACGAGAACAGCCCTCTTTTATTTCTGCAAATGTAAACTACAGCTTCACAGAGTCGGTAGTATTTCATTTTATATGATTCGCGGCGGAACGCCGCACCGTAGCCGACATCACACTTGTACTGGTAATTTATAATTCATTGTGACTCGGCTGAGCAATTTCTTTACGTCGCTTTTATTATTGCCCGTCTCTCGAATGGTACATGACATTATGTGCAAATTGATGTGCAGTTTCTAGCGCGAGCGAATGTGTACGGCATGACTTATTTATGGCCTTTCCGCGCGGAAAGCGTTTTGATGCTTTCTCTCTAATTGTATTAAACGCCGCATAACGAACCGAGGTTTGGGAACTTGCCGTTTTATTAAATTTAATACATACAAAAAAAATCAGTCGATTTAGAACCTCCTCCTTTTTTTTGAAGTCAGTTAAAAAGGAACGACTTGAAACAGATGTCACTTCGTTAGGTAGACTTTTTAACGGTTGCTTTTCTACGCGGATGTAGGATTTTGCGTATAGAAATTGATGGATTTCTTGGTTAGGTTGGAGAGACTAAAATGCGTTATTTATTAGCCAGCGTGCGTGTCGTGGAGACAACAACATTAATCTTATGTAAGTAACTATTGATCAGAGTAAATTTCTTTGTTTCTGTACCATAAAATACTACTTTCCTCTTGTGTTCACAATACAACTTTTTGAGTTTTGGATACATTCTTCCAGAATTTTTGCGACTTTCGTGTAGGTAATCATATTTGATTACCTACACGAAAGTCGCAAAATTCCATGAATATGTTATTTCAATCATTAGCAATTGAAATAACATATTCATGGAATTTTTGCTATGCAAACACAAACTTAGAAACAGCCTCAACTTTTGTAATGAACCAATCAACCTTTCTTTTTTGACTGGTCCGTTGGTCGAGTGGCCACGAAATCAAGGGTTGCGGGTTCGAATCCCGCTAGGGGCAAATGTTTCGTGTAATGAACATGGACATTTGTACTCGAGTCGTGGATATTCAGTCAGTCTGGACAACCTATCCAATTCATCCATGAAAATTAAAATAAACTGCATTACGCTATTGAGAAGTATTCCTCAGCGGTTTTGTCCTAAAATACTTAAAATTGAGCCTAAAATAAGCACGACTAGAATGCACTATACGCTACTAGTTTTTGCAAGTAGTAAATGTGCGTACATGCGCCGTTAAAGACGGCGTCTCATTAGGGCGCCCGCTCTGGCAATTATCCCGTCGCAAACTTATTCAGCCGAGCGTCGAGCGGGAATTGCGCTCGGATTCCGTGCAATTTGCGGACGCGACCGAGTCGCAGTTTTCAGCGGCGACACTTTTATATTAAACTACTACATACATATTGTTATATAATATATATTACACATACGCATAGCAACACGCCTACAACCTGCAAAGAGATAGTCCAAAGAGCGCTAAATTGCAAGTTCAATGGAAAATTGTGCAATTCAAGACAGTGACTAACTCATTGCCTACACAATCTAAGTGAAAAATATTTTATGTAATAACTTGGACATAAGCACTATCTGCTGTTAAAAGCATTCAAGTCATCAGTGCACATCACTCGGATGGCAAGATATTCATGAACTTATTCAATCGACCTCTGAGCGGGAATAACGCTCGGATTTCGCGTTATTTGCCATTGCGGGGGAGGAACTGTTTTCAACGACAACGATTTTATTTCAACTTTAAAGTTTTTTTTTGTGAGTGGTATAACAATGTGACAATAATCAGGATGGTTAAATATGGCGCTTGTGTCAAAATATCTAAATTTATCACCTATTATTTTATTAAGCCAATGCCAGTAAATTTCCCGAGGAAACATGCATATTCATATATGGTGAATAATGTACCTACATACCATCATGATATATTTTAAAACCATTTCTAGTTGTTTAGGGGGGAATAAACCCCCTAAACGACTAGAAATAGATATTGAATACAGATATTGAATTAAAGATGATGATTATAAAAATAAGTCATATTAACATCATACAAAACATAAATTTAGCTGTTTCTCTTTAAAATTTTGGTCGGAAATGTCCAAAAACTAACATCAAATTGTATCGGATTTAATTCAGTACAATACACAAGTGAATCACAAAATAACATTCCATATTCAGCTCACGTAGGTTAATTTATATTAGCGCTGTAAAGAATCAAGTCGCTTGCTAAAACAGCGGTGTTTTTTCATAATAGGAAACGTGCTGCTCATCGCGTTCGGCCAGATGCTCTATAGACGCAAGCGAGCCGAGCGAGCGAAGCGATCGTGCCTGCGGAGGCAACTACTTCTTTAGCCAACGATAATAGCGCTTTTGTTTCCACAATGTAAATTAAGCTGTGCCACGGACTCTGTATTTCAATTTATACGATTCAAAACTCGTGATAGAATTGTTCTTTATGAAATATCAAGATATCAATCCGGTAAAAGTTGTGGCATTCAACAATACCATGTTATGTTTGGAGCATTATTAGATTTAAAGTTAATCTTTCAATAGTCAGGTACAGAATAATACTTTAGCACTTTGTAAAAGACTTATTTGGCTATTGTAAATCGGCCTTTTGATTGAATACTCGCAAACCGATAATGATTTAACTCGCAAGTATTGTAACCCCGTATATATCAAGTATCAATATTATTTATAAAACATAAGAGAAAATAGATAATAGTGGACAGCTCAGTTTCATTTAAGTGTCTGTTATTGTTTTTCTATGTCCTAAAAACCTTCTTTATACAAAAAACATGCAATAAATTTGAACTCAGTATTCTAGGAAAATTTGCGACCATACAAGTCCCCACCATATATAAAAGCAATGTGTTTTCTCGGTTAAAGTGTCTCAATTGAAGCCAACGCCCCCTCTCGTTCGTACTACGATCAAAGGTACTACAAGTTTTTGCAAGTGGAAAGTGTGTGAATGGTACGCACATATAATGAGACGGCTGCTTTAATGAAAATGCCGGCTACATACCCCATTCCGACGAGACAACGTAATGCTGTACCCCGTATGACATTTAAGTTGAACTTAACTTACATCATTTGTGCTCTTGCTCAAAGGTGTAATTAAAAGCACTATGTTTTTTACTTTATATTTCGATCTGTGTATTAAAATGTAACTTTAACGGTTAAAGTTAAGACCCAACCCATGTGGAACAATTTTGTTACCAATGCTGAACTTGAATAGTCTAGAGTACTGAAACATTATTTTTTGTGTCTAACAAGCCAACATTGACATTGTCCCTAAATAAATATGTTTTAAAATAACAGCATTGTAAAAAAAATTACCGGGATTCTTGCCGGTACTTCACGTATAAAACCAATAAGTATTTCGAAGCAAAATCATATCGCCAGATCTTGATAATTTATATATATGTTTTTTTTTGTAATAAGGTTTGACTTGTGATCGAAAATGGCCAAAAATGCCTTAAACAGACCAACAAAAGGGCTCAATCGAACACCTTAACCGCTAATTCCGTTATTATTTCTGAGAAAACTTCTTACAATTTACATCTGCTCGTTAATTGTCGCCGCATAAACGGGTCGGGCGCGTAAATAAGCAATTAACTCAATTTGCCGGGCGCGCTCCATTTCACGCATTCATCAGATAAACGTCACATTCGCCGTGCAACCGATAAAAATAAATGCGCCCGCGTGTTTATTCCTTCACATGTAAGAGTATTTATGTAGAGAAACAGAGCTCGTTTTTGAAGCGTCTGCACTGTTGTGAAGTGGAACGATGTTGCTGCGAATGGTCTCAGATTCTCGAAATTAATATAAATACTTTCACGGCTACAATCCGAGTAGACAGGGTCCGAGGAACGATAGCCCCTCGAACCACCAAAAATAAACCTCTCGGATCAAACTTCTGGATGATTTTCCAAACCCAACGTAAGTGAAGTAAGTAAGTTAGTTAAATGGAAATAATTACTTTGTGCTTCAAAAAATATAATTATGTAGTAGGTAATGCCTTCCATCTTTGCTCAATTTATTTAGTTTACAGCAATCTTATGTAGTTGAAACCGTAACTTTATAAGACTCCACTCAGATATATTCCCACGAGTTGAATCAAAAGCAATGTTGTTATTTTATGATCGTGATGAAGAAAGGTTATTACTCACATGTTTTATGGTTTTGAGACGTGTTTATGGAGTTCCGACGTTATAGAATCGTGGGATGTAAAAATAATTTACAAAGAATTTTAAAAGACTGTACTACAAAATTAATAGGTTTATTAACGTTAATCTAAATTTAAATATCTAGAAGAACACGTATATTAATAAGGTATGAAATCCATGTGTTTCCCATCTAACCCAGCCCGGCTTTATTTTTGGCTGAATATGGTTGAGAGGGGCATGCTGCCCCTTTGACTCTGCCTACCCCTTCGGGGATTATGGGCGTGGTGTTATGTATGTATGTATGTATGTACTGTTCGATTAAAAGAAATAAATCTAAAGAATATTTTTTTTTACATACTATAATAAACATTTTAAAATGATTAATGCCAAAATGTAAACATAAAAATAAATGGACACCGTAAAAGCTACTTAACAATTTACCCTTGAATGATAACCTGGTATCGGCACAGCACGATAAAGCACGACAAAGATAAACCGATGTAGCAATCAAATAGAACATTAACTGTTTACATTTGACTCTGCGCCCTTGTATCCGTTACAACATTGTTACATAACACGAACGAGCCCTCTCGTCAGTCCACTACAGTCTTTATCCCACAGAAAATAAGACTCCTTATTAATCTGAAATATACAATATCTCGACGAAGTTATCCCAATATTTTGAGTCACAGAATACTCTATGCGTTGATAACATTCGGTGTTTGGCATCAATAGACTTGTTGTTGGCAACAAAATTGCATTACTGATCCGTCTTAAGATTCCAATCATTCAAATATCCAATGGACTTGTCGTTTCAACGAAATACGTGTTTTTGGCGTTGCCTCAATGTTTGAGCTGCAAATAGAAACAGTTCCTAGCCGGGTTTTCTTTGATACTCTACGGCTTAGAAATAGATGTGTACGCTCGCGTGGGCGGGCATAGCATCAAAATATTATGGAAACAAACATTCTGAATTAGCTACGGAGCTTGGGCACATATTTATAAACTCTTATTTATCTATACCCTCTTTGTTTATCACACACCTACGTTGACACAACTGAGCCAACAGCGAATCAATTGACACGTATCGAAAACGCAAATGTAGACGTACAAATATTTATTTACGCCTCAGAGACCACAACATGTACTTACCGAATAAATCAATCTAGTTTACACAACGCAAGAAACGCAGTTGCTAGCTCGTCCATAAATTTTTCGACGCCCAAAGTTACATGTTTTGAATGTCATTATTGAATTAGAACAGAATTACCATTAGGCATGGGCCGGGCTGTATGAATAATTTATGCGGTCACGACGAGGAGTTTTATTGCGTCCGTTTTATTAAAGGGATGTTTTACGGCACGAAAAGTTTTTGTGCGCGCCGGGCGTAGTGAAGACGGTAAAGCTAGGCGTGTCAAGTTGATAGCCGGGCTTTGCGGCGCGCCGAGCGAACGAGCCGAGAATCCTGCTCGCTAATACCTACTACCCGGGAACACAGCGCCGAAAGTGGCCGCACCGCACAGTACAAACACGCACACAGATACACAACGCAATCGATACGGGGGGCCGCCTCCCCGCGGCCCGTCCTGGGGATGAATTTAAATTATTCACAGCGGGTATAACTGCGTGCCGTCTTTAACAAACAAATTACGTATGCGCGCCTAATAACGCGATACAGCGCTCGGCTTCTGGGCCACCGAGCATTCAATTATAACTTGGTGGATAAGCGACGTGGGTCGGATTTGTAATTACCCGGCCGATGGCTGCTCCCGCGCCCGGAATTCGCTAATTTGTTCAACTATGTCGTAATTATGAGCTTGGCGAAATCGTAAGCGCAAAAGCTTTTGACGCTGGATTTAATAAACATTTCGCGACGGCAAATTACATTATCTTCGGTTTTAATATTATTACGAGGAGACAACACAGCGAATATGCGGTGTCAACATGTCGGGATAATAACGGCTTTTGACTCGCTAAATGCCTCGAGCGGCTCGCCTTAATCATAAACGAGAACGTGTTCTGGAATGAGAGAAGTCTTAAATGAGAATCAACAAAACAAAAATTGGGAGGAAAGCGCGCGTCATTTGTCAGCAGAGGGCGCAAAAATTTGTACAAGAGAAAATGAGCAAAGAAGAATGGGCGAGATCGATCAAAGCGTCGTGGAATGCTGCCTTCAATCCCAATCATGTTCTAAACGGCGACACAAAGTAAGAAAGTAGGGAGCGTATAAAACGTCAAAGAGATTGAATATCGATTGTCGAGTCGACAGCAATCTCGGCGAGGGTGTCGGGCGGGCGGCGGCGGGGGGCCGGGAGGGACACTTCCGACCCCGTGACAATTTATGTTATTGGCACCGAGCTGGCCGCCGGTGATACGGGACCCTCACATGTAATTGTTAGTTGGATACCGCAGGATATTGGGGCATTAAACGAGAGCGGTGATTGATTAAGCGGCGATAACGATTACGGCCTGGATATTGCTACGGATTGATGAATTAGGGGGAGGGCTCATTGACATCTGTAATTAAATGGCGCGCATTGTTATATACGGATATAGTAATGCCTGGTTTCGTGACCCTTTTATAATTGCTACTTACGTAAGCTTTGATCGTTTTAATGAGTCCCACAAATCTTCATCCATTAAAATTAGTATTCATCATAATACTGTACCAAATGTAAATTTTTAACGGGAAACAAACACACATCAAAATGTATTGCACCAAAACTGAATTTTACGAATCTTAATGTTTCATTTGAACATCAAAAATATTGTGGAAATTAAAGCAAAATTTAAAACGCTTTTCACGAAAACTTCAGATGTAGCAAAAGCTAACAAAATTGAACTATTAAATACCGCAGAAAACAAGGAATAAACACAGCAAGAGAAATGAGCGTGCTTCGAAAGGCAACGGCAAAAAGATAGCTGCATCGAAACACCGAACAAAAAGAGGAAGCAATTTACCAAACAAACCCGTCATCGAAACAAAATGAAAGTGAATTAAAAAAGCCGTAATCGCTCAGGTTTAAAGGGAAATAAAGCAAAAACACGCGGCGTATGTGAGCCGCACTCGCCGGGTTACAGATTACGCCCAAAGATCAACAAATATATATTATTTTAATCCCACCCTACAGCATTCTCGCATTTCCGCCGGCAAAAACTCGCTCAGCGACACATGGGCGAGAAAAACCAGAGTTATTATCTTAAGTCGAACCCAACAGAACCCATTAGTAAACAACACGGGCACAAAAGAGGGCAAAATAGCGGCTTATAAAAAAAAAGTGACAAAAAATCAGCTTTTGATCCTCGGCTCCCCTACATTGTGCGCCGAGTTTTATTAGTCGGCGAACTGGTCGAGCGATCCGTTCCGGAGCTCAGAAATGTATTATTACATTTTCTGTAATCTCATTTGGAATTATTTTCGCCTCTGATCCTATTTAGATCTTGATATCAATTCCGAGAGTAAGTATAAGAGTAATTGCGAGGCCTATAACGATAATGCTAAAGACAATAGAAGCTTTTAATGAGTATATTGAATCATACGCCGAGTACGACACGATAACGCAAATAAATAAAACGAAATAACCGTTGTTGGTGGAATGCGGTGTTCGACGACAAATCTGTAGCGGGCTGCGCTCTCGGCGGAACTTTCCACTCGAACAAAGAGACGCCAGGTATACGGCAGCTGCGGATTACCGCCGGCCGACAAAACGGCCGACCCGACCCCCGACATGTCGGCCGACCGCTCCCCGAGCCGACACGAAACTCGACGCGATCCGAACAACCTATAACTAACTTAAATGGGTTTATGACAACTAAGACGGAGGAATTTTGTGAGCGCGCACAATGAATGTGTTACTCGGGCGACGACAGATTTAGTTTAGCGTTAATTGACGCCGTAACAGATCCTTGCTACTTAATGCTGCGTAATTATCGAATGTGATCAGTATGTGGTTTGTATTTCGGATTAGATCCTACGGTAAGAGAACTTTAGTGTGATTAAGTAGTAGGTAACGTTTACGTTAAGGTATTTTGGAGTTATTTAAACTTAAACTCTGTTTGGAAAATATGGCTCGGAATTTTGATTAAACAAACTGACAATGAAGACCAATTTAGTAACTTCATACCTTTACCTTAAAAGGTCCGTCTAACTAGCTATTTCCATGTTTGTACACCACCAACAATGTCATCATCGAGTTTAATATTCGGTTAGCTAGCAAAACAAGACCGTTAAACAACTAACTGTAAACACCGACTGTTCGTCCGGAGAATCGCGATAGCTTGCATCGTAATTAACGTTGAATCAATTTGCTTTGCAGGAGTGAATATTTATTATCGTTTCAATTGTTCATGACATAATAAACGAGAGCGTAACAAACCGCAGCGGGTATAATGCGAAGCGGAAATAATAATGGCATTTGTTAGAGCTGGGTGTCGGCGCTGCGGGCCGGGCTGGCCTCACATCCTAATTACGCCAATAATAATTACACGGTAGTCGCTGGCAGCTGCCGACGGCCACCGTCTACACCAGTGGTTGCCAACCTATGCTCCGCGGACCAACAGTGGTCTGCAAGACTTATCATTTAGTCCGCGGAAGGTCTAATATTTTTATTCGGTATTTAATGACTAAAGTTATGTCAAATTAAACACAGTTCATTTTCGATCACGTGGTCTAATAACAACAAGAAAATAAAGTGGTACTTGGTAACAAAAAGATTGAGAACCCCTAGTCTACAGACTGCCTCTCGCCTTGTCTCATGCCGTCTCGCTCGCAATCAACTTAAAACTACCTACCGAGAATATAAACCTATCTCTTCTCATTACTGTTACGATTCGAATTCATTTTCTTTTTTATATTTTAACAACTGGCCAGCAAAAGAGAACTTAAACACGATGCCTGAGAATAATGATCAGGGGTTATTATAATGATAAAGCGTGAAATGGTATTTATTTGCTGTTTCTTATAATAAGAAATAGCAAATAAAGACGACTATACTACGGTTTTAATTGCACTTTGTAATTTCTTTGTGACATTATTCAGGGAAATGAATGTCTTAAATAAATGTTTTTGCAGTAGGTAATTACTTTGCTCATTATCGTAAATTAATCAAATATAGAATATATTTGTGATATGAAATAGGTAGTTTCGATACGCACTAGGTAGTTTGGATACAGCACATGCATATTATTTCCCTCGCGAACGTTCCTATAAATCTTTTGTTCCGAAGCGCAATGAGCATTTAAAACATTATTCGATTTATTTCCTTATTACTTGTATAAACCACATGCTTAATCGTGGCTGTATTAGTTTTTACCGACGCTTCCGTTACTAGGGCGATAAACACGCGATAGTGAATCATATAATCTTTCGTGGAGTCTCTCGCCCCTTCGCAAGCCATGCTCGGTATCAATTAACATTTAAAAACGTTATACGATATCGCTTCTTTATAGTGTGTACGGTCACTTGCTTTTAATCGTGGTTTACACATAGCCATGCTTCTTGCTATAACGATAAAAAAGGACATTAATGCTTTATAAAATTTTGTCAAAAGACTCGCGCTTTCTGATGTCTCTTAACAACATCCAATATATTATCATATCTAATTACGTCGGTGGACCGAGACGCCGGTTTTAATTGCGGTTGTTCTTTATTCCAGCTGCGCCACTCATGTGTTCAAGCTGTTACGTTACTCTTATTCTCTCTACACAGTTCCGCTACTGATGCTAATGACAAAAAACGATCAACACGTGGTATAATAAAGGTATATAATCTTTGTCAGAGCGCTGCATTTTTTTCCCCCGGCCGTCTGATGGCACGCCTATTAGCTTCGTTATTCACTACTTTTTCTCATCATCCGAGAATAGTATCGACGAGCTAAAATAATTATCGTGGGCACCGGTAATTATTGTGATTCGTTACGGCGCGCCCTACGAGCCTATAGAAGGCCCGAGAGGCATTCATTTTATCGCATCAATCAATTATATCGAATATTCGTTATTAAAATTTTAATTCACATTCCGGTCGTGAGGCCGAAGCTTTGCAATAACGTTTTTGTTGAATAAATGATGCTGCCCGAGGCAGGTAACGCGATACGTCCGCTCCGCTGTATAAATAAAGCCGTTGAAGCGAAAAATTCATCAGAATTTATCATTCGTGTTAGCGTTGATTTTGCATGTTCGGATATTTCAATATCGGACCGCAGCGCCGCCGTACGCAGACCTAACGCAGCCCGATTAATTTTATTACAGCGAAGCGTAAAGCGCATCTCCGCCGACTGGTTTTTATTTCCAACAACACTATTTCGGATCCGATGAATAATTCGAGCGCGCCAAATTAATTGGCCGTCCGCTTACCGCGGAACCTCGGATCCAACAGAAAACAATTTGTGTTACAAGACAGATTGTCTTCGGAATTGGCGTGCTCTGCCAACGTATTTATTTAATGTAAGCGGTGAGCTTGACTGCCAGTTAGCAGTTAGTTTAGCGGGGAGCGCTGATCAGCCAGAAATCAACATGTAAATTTATTCAGAGCGATCAGTATAATCGGGCGAGCGGTGCTATTAACCCCGATCGCGGCCGCGTGTTACATGTTAAAGATCATGCTCGCCTGGTCACTCCGATACCAATCTTTATTAATATCTCACATTAGTTCATTATTAAGTTTTTATAGATAATTCGTATGCAGTGGGTATTTAATGACCCGTTAATAAGACGTGAGGAGACGAAGACTGTTATTAACGATAAAGTGTGTATATATTAAATTAATTAACCATCGGTCCGGAGAACAGACAAATAGGGTCGTGTTGATTACGTTATTGTCAATAAGTTATCACCCCGTGACTTAATTATCATTGCGAATATACAGATTACTTAAAGTACCCGCTATTAAACAATAATTTGCGCTATCGTGACCTCAAAGTGAGTTGGTATTCTGTGCATCTCAATAATAAGGTTATTTTACTGTGCGAAAATATATAAGTTGTAATAAATTGTTGCTTTTTGTAATTTAATCCCAGTCAACGACATTCAAGTAAAACAAACATGACAAGTTATTAGTAAATTCAACTAAATATAGCAAATATTTCGCCAAAAACTAACAAGACAGATAACATTTCAAGTTTTACGACAAACTTTAAGGAGATGTGTCTGAACAAACCAACGTTAATAATAGCAGCGATACATATCACAAAGAAAAAGTGCTTTTTCAAAAGATCCGTTTGTGAATCCAAATAGCCATATTATTTGGAGCGAGAATTGAAAACATTTTATCGGCTAGGGAGGCACCCCTCAATTTGGACTGCACTTTCATAATAGCTTATTGAGACAGTTAAGTACCGAGTGCAGACAATAGTTACAGTTTCATACACTGGCGAGCAAAAAATCGATGCAGTTGGCCCGGACATCCATTTATTTATGAACTAGCTGTGCCAGCGGTGTCACCCGCGTTTATGGTTAATATTATAAAGACTATTTCCGTCATACATTATTTCTATGTCACTTTAACCATTAAGGCTGCACACGCGACGGAAGCTTAAAAAATGGAGTAACTGCTCCCGTTTTCCCAACATTTCCCTTTACTACTCTGCTCCTATTGATTGTAGCGTGATGAAAAGTATACTATAACCTGCCCAGGAGTATGAAGAATAATTGTACCAAGTTTCGTTAAAATCCGTCGAGTAGTTTTTGTTTCTATAAGGAACATACAGACAGACAGACAGACAGACAGACAGACAGACAGACAAAAATTTTACTGATTGCATTTTTGGCATCAGTATCGATCACTAATCACCCCCTGATAGTTATTTTGAAAATATATTTCATGTACAGAATTGACCTCTCTACAGATTTATTATAAGTATAGATGAGGCACGTTTCGAATGAATCGACAATATCATGTATTTGAATATTTTATAAGCTACTATAACTTGTGTAGTTGTGTGCCATGTTATTGTTCTGTCTTTTATCCTTATATATTAATATCTTACGAAGTACAATAGCTCCAGTTCTATATCATAAATCAAGGGGAATGTTTAAAAACAGAGCGATGGAAACAGTAAATTTTATTGCTGCAGTTCTTTAGCCGCAAGTGTAAACATTCGTGCTCAAACACGAGCGGGCTTTATAAAATTTACAACCACGGGCATTTCATTAAACGTCTGGCAGACACATACAACGCGAAAGTACAACACAAGTTCCAATTGATATCTCGTCTTTAATTATCACGCTCCAAAACTTTTCCAGTTAGGGAGGGAGCGTAAATTGATTCCACAGGCACTTTAGAAATTTTTAGAGCCCTTGACAGTGATTAATGAAAGGAATTTGGGAGACTGAGACGCTCCCCTCGGTGGCTAAGAAAAGCAAAGGGACCCACCCCATCTCATATCGCCGATAAAATATACCTTTACGCAGTACAGTAATTTGAGTCAGCCATAAAATATTGTGGTCGCAATATTAGATATTGGCGAGCCAGCTGTTCCCGAGGTACGAACTAGCATAATTTGATGTGGTTAAGTAAACGTGGGCTATACATCATCTGTGGCCTTTACGTCCGCGGCAGATGATTTTATGAGCATTTTTTTTACAATATGCGGGCGAAAATGCTTCCGATAAGATATACTATATCAGCATGTTCGTGTGTTCTAGATTGCCGGGTATCAGTTTGTGAACATGTTTTTTTTAAATATTGTTGATTGAAACTGTCGAGCGACATGAAATGCGTAGTAAAATAACAACGAACATATTTAAAAAAAGTCTCGGTTCAACCTTCGAAGAGGTTTTAATTAAACTATGTATTTTTTATGAAGAAAAAGAAATGTACAATATAACGTTCTGAAGAATTAAGTACTGGATTAAAAATACGACACTTTTGACGTTCAAGCAAAAGGTTCCCCTGATAAATATTCAGCATTTAGCATTCCCGTAAAAAGCGATATCTCATAAGCCGTTACCTAAATCGCATCGCATTTGCATACGCTAAACAGACACATGTGCTCTCGCTTTTGTTAGCCACTCCGGCAAATTGGTTATATTTGTAACAGGCAATCCCGTGCGCAGCATAGTATTAGCTATTGCCAAAGCGGTTGGCATGAAGCGCCGAGATAATTAGATGTGGTTAAACGTGATAAGTTCATAAGATGGGCGCAATTTGCATGGGCCTTTGGCAATAGTGGCTCGCCACGTGATTAATGGAGCGACGAGTTATGAAACACAGATGCAGGTGCATTGCGATTGAGTTATACGTCAGAGCGACTGTCGTATGCGGTGCAGCTAATTGGAAGCGATTCGAAGTGAGCGGAATTTAAACAACGGCTCGGCTCTCGATATGTATCGGGGGAGACAGTTGACGAAATGAATTTACAGAAATGTTAGTTTTGACAAGTGGGTTTTAGCCAGGCTTTTTGCGTTAGAGATTCCAAAATAGTAAGAAATGTTACTGTTACATGGGCACATTTTATATTTGATAAATAAGTAAATGATGTAACAATTACCCAATAAAATGAGTTGGTTCGAGAGTTTTGAGTGTCCTTTTATAGAATCAAACAAAAACCTGATTGCTTCGTAACATAGCCGAATGCTTATTAGTAGGTGAGTAAGTATAACAAGTATCCGCTTTTTGTAAACCAATGTTTAGAACACATTTATTTTGTAAAAGATAGGTAATGCAAGTCTGGGAGGTAAATCGAGTCACCAGTGGACGCATCGCATAATTAAGTAGGTGTAAGACAACGGCGATTTCCCATTACGGGTGTCGAGCATCTGCAATTCCGAACGGATGCCGGTACAAAGCCTTATTTGCCGCAGAGGCCACAATCGTATTAATTTGTGGAGTGCACCCGGCACCCGGCACAGTGCATAAAAGATAAAAGCGAAGTAATAGCCTTGTGGTACTCCTAGAACGGTTCATAGGGCTGGCTCTGTCTATGAATACTAGTCAGGGCGCAACAGTACTTGATCTATTTGAGGTCGTTTTGTCAATCAGAAAATATAGATTCTTAAATTCTTTTTCCATGATAGTTTTCGCGTTATTGAATTTGTCTATTTTAAAATGGAAACAAGAATCAGTCTTTGATTAGTTTCTCTATATTAGGTATTATTAGCTCGTCGATGTCAATTGCTAGTATTTGGGCGTTATTTGATTCAAAAACAAGGTTTGTAAATATTGCTGTAATATTATTGGTTCAGTTACGTTATGCCTACACATTTTGAAGCTTTATCGTTAGAAACCGTATTTTTGGGTGAATGTGGTTGAAGGGGCATGCTGCCCCTTTGACTCTGCCTACCCCTTCGGGGATTATGGGCGTGATGTTTATGTATGTATGTATCGTTAGAAACGAACATGAAATTTGCAAAAATCTTGTGACAATATCAGAGCACGTTCTTCATATCTCATTACGCCTTCAGGATTTTCGTTATCTTTTAATGATTTAACTAACTAGAGTTGTCATCAATACAGTTTTAAGTTACGACAGAGCGCTCACTGGCGTTCGGTCTATTGTGTCGGGTACGAAGGGGGTTGAGGGTGGGTGATTTAATGAACCGATGCGGCGGGCGACAGCGCGGATTACCCCCACGAACGTTTGCACTCAATCAAGCTCGCAAACAGCCCTAAGCCCCGACAATTAAATACACTCCGAAACAATCGGATACAACGCGATAAGAGCAACGGGAAACTGGGCGATTATTGTTATCGTCGCTGATTGGGCGCGTTGCGTGAGACCGGTGCTCTTAACTGGTAGCCCTTGGCCTGATGGACCTGATGGTCACCAGATGGAAGTCAGGAGATAAACCCGATTTTCGTTGAATAGTACTGAGATCGGCTCGTAGTTCGCTCCGTTATACAGAGGCGATATTATTTTGTTTTTGCAATTTTCTAATATAAAAAGGACGGAGAAACTCTATGCTATCTTTTATAACAAGTTTAAAAAACTTATCATTTTTTTTTTAAAGAAGTTACAAATCTTATGTTTACCAAACAAACCCTAAATGAGTCTTAAACATAAAGGAAGTTTCGACAGTTGAAATAAGTAGGTGGTTATTCTATAACAATTTTATTACCAAAATGTTTTAAGTACCACAGGCTTACACGGTTGTGGTCAACATCTTTACCGCCCAAGCAAAGATGTCTGTTTCTTATCGTGTAGCCAACCACTATGAAGATAACTGTAAAGTGTAGGGATAACAAACCTCTCCAGGCCAGACTTTCCTGCTATTGGATCTTCAAGATCTTTATTCTATGAACAAAATAGGTTATACGTTACCTTAAGGCATAAGTTAATGTGAATGAATTCAAAATTAATAAACACTTTTAGGCTGTAAGCAACGCAGTTTATTTAGAACTCCAAATCTGCTAGCTTAACCACAATTTGTTAGCGGTGGCAGCAAAAAACTTTATTAATGGAGGTTGGAGAATATTCATTTAAAGTCATTAAATATCAGAAGCTTTTCTATTGATAATAAATAAATTGATAATATCTTTTAAATTTATATATATAAGTAAGAATACTTATCTGCACATATGAATAACGGATACTAAACGCGAATGATGGTGATGTCATCGATAACATCGATAAAAAGGAATCACTTAGTTACAGCTTTCTAATTGACTTCAGCTGTTTGCATTACTATTGCTCAGCTCATTTTCGTTTAGTCATTCTTGGCAACTAACTACCTAACTGAAATGATTTGAGATCGAGATAGCGTTTTGTGCAATTCCACCTAGATTCGTCTATAGATCTGTTTGTTAATTGAACTAGCTACAGGAATAAGCCGGCTATTGAATGACTACAAAAGAAAATTGGTCTAGCTCGCCTCGTTAATAAGATATGTACTCAAGTTTGATTCCTATATGAGCGTTCTTTTGTTGGACATATTTTAGAGGTCCATGTAAGACTTACCTTTTATGCATTTTATTTGGGGAATATCGTGACCAAAATTAGAGATGCCACCAAATCCGTCGCAATGGTTTGGTTCCTTTAGCTTGCAAACACTTTTGTACCAATTTTACTAAGCACAGCAGGTGAAGATCGTGTTTCGCCGATATAGAGGAAACAGATTCAAAGAAAATTTGCTTTGCTGAGAGTCAACATATTTTTAAGTTTAAAAGTGGTAAGTACCTTAGGTTCAGTTTTTTGTTTCTTCGCCGGCGGTTGTGAGGAGTGCGCGTCTTGCCGCGAGTCGTCC
>OX596217.1:10930251-11000010 GCA_951394215.1 Glyphodes perspectalis
ATTTAATTGAAATTTGCATGGCCGTAAAATGTTTAATTAATTTTAATTTATTATGATGAGTCATATTCGATATTCAAATTGAGGTTTACGATCGAGTGTCATTATCACCGTAATAGAAATAGGAAAATGCTGTTTCACTGCTAAAATATACTTATGTACTTGTGTGCATTAGGGGTGTGTTGTGTTATAAGTAGTTGTCGTGATTGATGTAATCGCACCTATCGTTTGAAAAGTTAAGTGAAGATTCGATAATAAGCGATTTAACGTGACCTTAAATAAGTACGTCTTATTTCGTTTGGGACAGTTATTATTTTATTTTTTGTCTTCGGACATTTAAGAAAGCCCAAGCAAAACTTTTTATCAGACCCAAATAAAAAAAATAGACCACCGCATTTTGTCGATGTCGATAAGGTTTTCATCAGCCTAGTTTGTTATTATAGTACATATGTAATAAATATATACCAAAATTCTATATAACGTCACGTTATCGCTTGGAATTTTAGTTTTGGTAATTAATGTTTTATGTTAGAATTCTATATTTAGCTATAAATGTATGTATGTATGTATAGTAGATATGCTGTGGATAGTCTGATGCTAACAAACGTTACCATACCCATCATCACCTTGATTAATAAATGATGACGTGTTATGTCACGTTGCGAGGAAGAGTAATCCAAGAAGACGAGCTAATAAACTGCGGGGCCAATTATATCATTTCGATAATTCATTTTAATTGGATATAATTTAAAACTTGTTTTAAAGTTACGACCATCCGATGAGCAGGCAGCTTCCTGTAATTAAATTGTTTCCAATATTAAGTCGTTATTTGTATTTTCATTAATTATGGGTGACTATTTTAAATATCCTGACGGTTAAATTAATGGCTGCTTGTGAAAAGGACTATTGAGAATTATTGAAGTTTTTTCGTACTAAACAAAAAATCATTTTTGACTAACTAGTGTCTGCATGCAACTTTGTCTGCGTGTACTTCATATTTGATTCAAAGAGGAATATTATTCTTGATATCCTACAATGACTTAGTTAAGAGATAAATTATTCTATTGAGATATTTTAACATTCTTAATATATTCGTGTGCCTAATTCATTATGTTTAGCCGTTAAGGAGCCATTAAGTCACGAAAAAAAATCTTCTGCATGGTCGTTTACCACTTTTAAAATAAAATAATTCGAAACCAATTACTCGACGGCTTATAAACATTACTATTATTAGTATACCTACCCAGTTAAACATTTTTGATATTATCGATATTGTTTTATAATAACTGCTGATAACCCTAATTGTCGAAATACCAGTACCTTGACTAATTAAACTAGGTATTGTAATTAATCCCAATTGTAAACTTTTACGAAGCTATAAAATGTGAATAAATACTTTATTTCGATATGTACAAGTATTAGGCTTGCTTTTATTATATTTTGCATTAAACATTATATATGTTAAACTAATTTAAACAGATTGTCTTGACCTAATAGTTATATTATTCATCGAAAAATAAATTGCAATTTGCATATGTACATCAAAAAGTATACAAAGTACTGCGTCTAGTCAATAAATGAAAAAAAAAACCATAGACGGAGTGAAAACCAGAGAATCTCAACTGATGTAATTTTAGCAGTCTTTGTTGTTATCAGTAACTAGCTGACCCGGCGCACTTCGTAACGCCCCGTTCTCGGATTTTCAATACCTATTTTTTTTCCGCGCAACTTTATTATTTTTTCTTTCATAAGACCTTCACCTGATAATAACAAACACAACTAAAAAATAATTAGCGAAATCGGTAAATCCGTTCTTAAGTTATAGCGTGACCAGAAGAAATTAGGGTTTATTTTTATATATATAGAAGTATTATGCTAGTTTAAACCACATTATGGAAATCACCTAGGTACCATCGACACAGCCACTGAAAAACGACAGGTCTTATACAAATTTTTCTTTAAAAAAATTATACCCCTGAACATACTAGCAAAATATTAAAATATTAAACAGATGATTGATCGATTCGGTTGTGATATCTCATCATCGACAGTCACAATGAAGGTTCTTTGAAAAGTGACTCTTCCTTTTTTCAAGTCAGTTTAATTGCATCCTACTTTACCTTGACCACAACGAATCGATTGACACCTCATTCATCAAAATCGGGTTAGTAATTTAGGCGCTAAGCTGAATATAAAATTTCTATATTATATTCGATTATACTAAACAACTTATCCGTATGTATGTACAGAATCTGCTTAACAAATAATCCTTCCTTTACTATCTAGACCATATCGAGTCGATTCCTTGATTATTCATCAAAATCCGATAACTATCTACTCTACCGTGGGACATACATAGACTGCTGAAATAACAATTCTTCTTTTGGGCTTTATCACAGTCAGTTAATCAGAATCAATTCTCAAAGACAAACGCATTTGCGCGCCATAAATTAATCCCCAGCATTCTGAATTCAAAATCAAACACGCCATTGGTTAAAGGCCGCCGACTCGGATGCAATAGCACAGATTATACAACGGCCACGGGCTATCATGTTCGGCGCGCCGTAAAAATAAAGCCGCAAGCACCGCTCAAATGAACATGTCTATTTAAAATTATTCCTTTATAGAAATTTCATATCGTTCGCATTTATAACCAATTCAAAGGGGCAATAATCGTAAAATAGTCGTAAAACAGCCGAGATAAGCCCGGCCTCTCGAAGCGCGGCGTAAACTCGCCTAGTGCGTGCTTAGTGCTTAAGCTATGCTTATTTAGAGCGATTTATAAACCTAATACACTAATAGAACAGGCACGAATACGTATCGGTTACTGTCAGCATTCAGCTCCGTTGTATAGCCTTTCTATAAGTTAGCATTCGATGTCACAAGAGTCGCAAGAATGAATGAGATAAATACGCGTATAGTGTGCAAAGATTGGAAAGTTACATTGATAAATAATATTCCCGAGATAAGAAACATTGTTCAATTTACCAATTTAATATTGACCTTGTCTTTGAAAAATGCTTAGATTTTGTCTCATAAATTTACAGCAGTAAAGATAAAGTGTATTTTGTAATGTAAAAACCCTGAAATGTATCGAATGACGAATCCTTTCGTTAAAATGGTCCTACGTCCGTAATCATTTGATTTTTCCCCAAAGTCTAAAAGTAGATATGAAGATATTTTCGAAACTACTAGTAAAAAATAAAATAAATCCCGGTTTCACTTCAAAGCTCTCTGATTCCTTGCTAGTTAAAAATATGACATAGACGTATCCAATTTAATGTTTAGTATTTTCACTTTCACTTTAGTTGAAAGTCGTGAATGAAATAAAAAAACACGATAATTCCTTAATCTGAATTAAATAATTTCCTAAACACCGGTACAATTCACTATGTGTCAGAAACAAGCCTTGCTAACCCTTCGATATTGGCAGAATGAATCGTGTTAACATGATGCATAGACGCCATTAAAAAAGAAACATTTAATATAACGGCATATTGCCAACAGACGCGAGTTCAAAGCGTAAAATATTTAAGGTTATTTAAATTGTAAATACGCACTAAACCCGGTGTTATATCATTCAAGGCGGTCCATGTCAGTTCTATTATAAAACTCATTTCAGACGGGATTATTCATAGACACTATTATGAATGTAGGCGTTGAAATTCTTTAGGAATGTAAGCCGATGACAAATTTAAAAGTAGCCTATTAAAATTTCACACAGACGCGATATCATTTATTTATCAAAGATATACCAGTTTATTTTCCTCTAAAAGACATTTTAATTTAATGTTACATTTTTTGAAGACAGAATACACAAATTGTATAATGTAAAAAGCTTTAGAGATTTACCTACGAAATCGGATCTCGTTCGAAATTAGGGTGTTGTTACTTAGTAAGCCTGAGACTTACCATTGTTTATTCTGCATTATGAATATTTGATAAAAAGATAAGATATGTATTATTATCATAGGTAAAGTGTCTGTATAATGTTAATGAAGGTATTAAATGCATAAATACTTGCGTTGTAATTCTCTTTATGTATAATATGATAAGATGGTCGTGATAAGCAGGTATCAAATGGTCTAAATATAAACTTTTTCCATATGTATGATTATGAAATTAATTTACTTATGGTTTCACCGCGTAAACAGTTTACCAACTAAGCATATTAACAATGTATTATAGACACCAATTTATTCCATGACTGTGTTCCAACAGCTTCCAATAAATTTCTATTTAAGTATTATGTTCTAAAAATGCTCGTAAAATAATTCTGGTTCATAAATACTAAGTAATTTATAAGTATTACTTAGAAAAAATATCGACAAGACTAAAGCCATATGCATTACCTATGCATATAATATTCGTGAACTAAGTGCATGTATTTGTTTTGTTTTTTTTTTATTTTTTTTCGAATCTTATAAATCTCATTATTCAGTAAGACTAATTTATATCCTAAAACTGTTAAAACGTTTAGCCACAAAGACTATACATTATTCCACTACATAGTACTATACTACTACATTATCACAAACATTTATGATTCTAATATCAAAACACATTAGAAAATGTTAGTTTAAAACAACAACGGCGTTATCGTTAGTTATCAAACTCGATTAAAATACATGTGACTAGATTTAGAAAGACAGATATCTATACGGATTACCGGATAAAGTGCTTGACGTAGATACTGCGATAAAAGTATCATTTTAGCATGAGTTGCCCATTTGTCTACTAAGTATGGCATAAACTTTGTCATAGCTCGTTCGCCCATTTCAAAACGTAAGTTGTATAGTAGATGCATATCTGTTGCATAAACATTCGACGGCATAACAGTATCAATTCCTATCTGTGATCTAATAAACCTATATGCCAGCTGTCACTTTGACGCAGAATGGGCTATTTGCACACTGATTTCCATCCATAGAATTCCGCACAATACAGGTTTAGCCGTATTTAATTCCAAGTGCATCATTATACCTAACGCTTCCCGGAAAGCGGTAAACCTAGTTTATTGTGCCCGTTTCGCTGATAGCGTAATCTCCGCTAATTTGACATTTATTGAACTTTATGATGATCATAAATAAGGTTGAATTAATTGAGTATTTTAATGGACTAGTTGAATAAACTATAGGGATAGCGCAGGTGGACGGTAAGGGACGAGAAATGGTATATTACTCGGTATTTATGCTTAGCTACAGTTGTTCTTATTAAACACAGAATATTTTCTTGAATAACTTATTTATGTAATCGTATTTTACGTTATAGGTAATGACATAATTTATCTTATTAACAGAATTAATGATAGTCATCGAAACTATTACATAAGATCGTAATGAAAAGTTTGGGCATTTTTTAATCCCTTAGTTTCGATAGGTATATGACACCTGACAACAATACTGTTTCAAGAATTGAATAGATGGGCTACATCGGGATAAATTTACCAATTTATCGAGTCAAATTTATATAGAGATAGATATTAAGCGTTATTATTTGGTTTTTGGGGAAATTGTAAATAATTTCAATATGAAATGTAACAGTCACCATGATTGTCACTTTAAGATAAACTAGTTTCAACACAGATAAACGTTTACTAAACTTAATCCCATTACACATAGTTTACTATAACCGTAATTATGCAAATGTTACACCGTTAACTGCTTTGTGGCATCTATTGCCATACATTAACGTTATTATTATGACTTACAGCTTACAATTATACTACTCACTCTACAGTTTTAATTATCCTTAATGTAAAGTATATACATTGAGCATATAAGCTCTTTATGATAAAGAAACAAATAAAATAAAAAAATTAAAAGAGTAACTATCGAGTTTATTGCCGGTTTCGCGATTGAGTCCTTCCGGTGGTAATATTTTATTTTCTGTAAATATTGACTATTATAAGTGCTTTTTTTGAAGACTATATAAATAAAGATATTTTGAATTTGAATAATAAGATTATGTGATTTAATAGAATTGTTAAATAATAGAAGATTATAAGTAGCACGAGAACAATAAGACTCTCAGTATTTAGTAATTTATTGTTAATAACTAGAGAAATCATGTTGAAAAACATTCATTTTATTATTTGACGAGTTCGAGACAGTAGAGGCTGTTAGGCTTTTTATAAACAGATTAAATTGAAATTATCGTGGTCTTTATAACTTTCCTTTGCACGATACTAATGTACTTAATTATGTATAAATGCAGGAGGGCACTTACTTAACTGTATATTTTATTAAATAAACATATATTGAAGGTATCTGTTTTTTTAAATAGACATGCGATTCCTATGCAAATAGATTTTTAAGTAACGTTAAACAACAATCAAAAAATATTACCTTCTATGTAAAAATATCAATATTTTCTAAGCATAGATTCACCCTCCATGTATTGTACTAGGAAGACAGCGCTACGAGGAGCGAGATTACTTCCAGCAGTTCCAGCGGCCATTTTATAGCGTGGATGCCGTTTTTACTGCGCCCTTTTGATAACTCCTCGTAACTTTTTTATGACGCGCGTGCTTATGCGAGCCTGGTACAACAACTCGGTCTTTATCGAACTCTGGCTGCCTGAATCGAGGAAACATAAATACTTTTATTAAAAACTACATACATACTTAACTTTCACATCCGGCGTGGCCGTGGTACAGATAAAATTTATTTTATTTAATTTCCTATTGCCTTCCTCTATAGCCATCATAAATGTTTAATGTGCCAAGAGTATTCCATAAAATCCATAAAATAAAGTACGTTAAATAATATTCCATGTTTATAGGTAGCTGTATAGTATGTAAGTATATGTAAATTTACAGAAACGTGCAAAAATAATCACAAAAGTTATTATTACTTCTGGCAAGGCCAAGATCGTTACACCTCATTGCGTATTAGAAGTGTAGGTATATTACATGTTATTTTTCACACACCTTAAGTTTAATACTTATGTAAGCAAGCAATAAAAAGTGAAAAAAATTAAGTCTCATTCTAAAATCAATCTGACGATTGTCGCATCGTAAAAAGTCACTTTACTATTTAAAAGAGGTTTACAGAGAACCTAATCGGATTAGGGTAAATAGAATCGCAGACAGTCCTCTACATTACTGGACGCGAAAAGGAAAATTCAAAACGGCAAAATGCAGTGGCATCTACCAAATAAATACCCGTACCCGCGGCATGCGAATGCATATAAATAAATCGGGGCAAAATAAAACGAAGATAGAACCGCGGACGAGAGGCAGCGAAAACGTACAACGTTGACTCGCTGTCAACTGCGATGCAGCGTTTCCCATTTCCACAGAGCGATCAATCAACTCCGCCGCCTGCCACACCCGCGTATTTGTCATATTGTCCGTCAATATATTACCAAAACCCATCCCGCTTTTCTCGACGAGAAATTCACACAATGTTTTCTTTGTTTGTTTCGAAAATGGGTTAAAACGGCCATTCAATACGGTTATTTAAACGACTGCGAATTTGCGAATGCACTCGATAGTTTAACGTGACTATACGACGCACCCGCGTATTTGTTATATTGTTCCTCAATATATTACTAAAATATCCTGCTAATCTCGATGTAAAATTCACTCTTTCTTTGTTTCATGTTACGACTAACTGGGTTAAAACGGCCCTTGATCCGCTTATTTTATTGACTGCAATCTTGTAAATGCACTCGACAGTTTAACGTGCCTTCCGAAGCACCAAGAAGTGGATGATATCGTTTCAATTATAGTGACCAATCTGATAAACTGCTAACATTGTTTGACTTTGCGAGGGCAATCTTGGACCGGTCTAGACATTTTCCCACCAAATTTTCCGTGCCAATTTTTGTTAACAGGTTTTTCGCCTTTGCTGAATATTAAAATAACTAGAAGAATAATTCGTTTTCAACGATCATCTTTAACACTCCCAAGTTGAAATCGTTTTTATTAAACTTAAACAAGTAGAGCATAAACTGACATTTTCAACCTCAATCATTTCCCAGGTGTTTCTTATCGCTTTTTGCATTAATAATATTCGCGATTCGTTCAGTAAAAGCTATATTTAAACACGTTTACTCAATACGTTTTCATCCGGCGTCATAAAAAGAACATCAATATTAAACAGCTGTTATACTATTCTGCTCACTACGGTTAAGTATGTTTTCGCAGTATCCGGCATGAGAATGATATTTATTTAGGCCTTTATGAAAACCGGCAAACGCCAAACGAATGCATCTCAGTTTGTATAGCTTATCCCAAGGGGACTCACTACTTATTGACTAGCGTGTTTTGACTACGAACTAAGGGTGCTTGTGTCCATCAATTGAAAAAAATAACAAAGTCTTTATTTCGGTATTCGAGGTAAGTAAGTAACGCAAGCGGAAAACCATTGATATTTATTTATTTAGGCACACTAATATATTCGGTTTATAAATGTGTAATTAATAATAATGTAAAATCAATTAATAGACTTCACTTTTGTACACATGGAACATACAGATAAGCAATCTTATCTTAATTTTAGAGCGAGTTACGGGTCTGTCTATGATCGTTGGTTGGTTGTGTAAAGTAAAAACTAAATCATATTTTCAATTGTTTTCAAACAAATCTAGTTTAAATAAATGGTGACGTATTTAGGAGAAGAAAAGAATAAATGCATTTATATCAACAAAAACTTATTTAAAACAATTTTACTGATCTTCTGTTGACGTTGCAGTTTTCAAAGTATAAATCAAGTACATGTGATGTATTACGTAGCATGCGTTATACTATGACCATTGTAGAGTTAAACTTTTGACCAAAGTATTTGAATTAACCCTAGACTTGTACGGCTCGTGGAATAATGAAATGAAATAAAATAATTTATCCTGCAAGTGGATTCATAAGAAATTCTTTTGAACGTCATACATTTTTTTTGCCCTACCAGCACCTCGACGTGAATGGCCTGCTGAGAAGAGGTGCCGCAAGAAACTCAACAGATGCCCTCTTTAAACGACTTCAAAAAAAGGAGGAGGTTCTCAATTCGACTGAATTATATGGGTCATTCTAAGTTAAGAGGTAATCAGTTGTATGGAGTGGCGGCATGGCAAAAACAAACGATTTTTTCATCAGAATACTACTTTTTTAATCGAAACTGCTAATTTGAATAAGTTTACAAAGTGATCAATCAATTTATTTGTTTTTTCTCCTTTTATGAGACACCAGGGGAAATACTCAGTACAGGGTAGATACAAGTTAAACAGGGGAGATACTTTACGAGCAGGGAAGAGATATAGATATATGAAAACACTGTTGTTTCTAAGACTATTCACTTGTTATACATATATTAATAACAGAGAATCACACTTTTAATTGCTTGGCAGTTTTTATAAACTTAAATGTGCTTTAATTAAATTTACTTCAAACAAAAACAAATCAAACAAAGTAGGCACCTACTTTGAATATTAAATCCTGATTGATCTTGAATATTAAAATAAATCACAGTAAATTCTCACCTTTCCTTAACAACAATCAGATAATATTTTACCATGAATGAGCAACAATTAAATAAAAATAAACAATAACTTCTAACTTTAAATTAAAATTATTATACTTTCTTTGCTAGTACTTTTGCTAGTACTTAAACTGTAAACACATATTGAATATTGCAGGTAACTAACTACAAACAAACTAAAATAATACAACGAAAAAAGTTTAAAAACGGCGTTTAAAGACATCAATGGATTCATTGAAATAATAAAAGATACCCTCTCATTTTTAAGTTAGGCGCAAGTAATTATTTTATAATCTGATCCCAGGTGATTATGGAATATCTTTATAATTAATTTTGAAGTCTTTCCAGTGTGTTATTAGTGGTTCGTCTTCTGAATCACTAGATCTATATACATCATCAACACGCAGTCGAGGTTTAGGATTTTGTGGATAATCCAAAGTATCCCATATGATATAACATAACTCAGAGTCACTGCAGCAGCTTATGCTTTTCAGTGCTATGCGATTAGGCTTAAATAAGCCACCGGTAACTTGGTGAACCTTTAGGGTGCCTAAAAAGTTTTAATATTGTCATTAGATCCATGCTTTTCTGTCTTTCGAGAGATCTCTGCATCATCTATGGTGAAAACATTAATATTCGGGCAGGTTTCCTCAATAGCTTTGGCTAATTCATCTAAAGACGCAATATCGGAGCCAGTTGCTACTAGTCTATCAGCAGACCCCTTGCAAGTCGCACACACACCATCAGGAGTTCCGTTTCCGCGGCCTGCTTCATGATAATCCATGCGAAAACATTAGAGTAAAACTCTCCTAGCATTGTAGCCAAAACCATAAACATATTACGATATTGAGTGATTGGCCCGTAGCTTAAAAAATGTAAATTCGTAACAGTAGCCAGCAGACGGTCTTGTAAAGGCTGGAAATGGGCTGAAATTGCAGAAGGAGAGTGCGTCAAATTTTGATATAACGTGCAGTAACATTCGCTTTTTAGCTTTTGACCAACATGCCATTTTTTTGTAAAAGAACATTATTATACTGTAAAAATACTGTAAAACTTACATGGACATAAGTAATTTTAAGTTGCGCTTTTTTAAAGAGTAGGTAAGTAGGTATTTACCCTTAATATATTAACATTTGATGTATTTGTATCTTCCCTGGAAATTAAGTTTCTCCCCTAGCGCCAAAAAGGACAGGGGAAATATGGCAGGGGAGAGACATTTTCGTAATAAATGGAAAATTGCCGTAAAACTATTTATCGTACGTAATTCATAAGCGAACGAAACAATTTATGCACTATTTGCTGTAAATATTTAAATATCATTCAGTATTTTAACAAATAAATACGAAATAAAACTTACCAGAGAAAAGACTACATTCACTCAAAACTACTGCATCTGTCGAGTGATGAGATCGAAATGGCCGACCAAATGGCGGCGCTGATGATATGCTCAACGCTTAATGCTAACTTTGCGTAAAAACACGCCGGTTCCAAGATCCCAATTCCCGCAAAATAAATAACAAGTTCTGATTTTAAATGAAACAAAAAAGACAGGGGACGAGACGCGAAAGACGAAGGACAAATTTTGGTGTTAATTTTTTTAATAAATAATAAGAATTTTAGTGATTTTATTTCCTAGGTACTGTAGCTTAGTTATCAGTGTCCATGTAAATTAGATATAAAAGTAATAATTTAATTTGAACAAGTTTATAATTACTGATTAACAAATTAAAATTGGTTGGGGGACAGGCCAGGGAAGATATGTTTTTCTAATTTGTGCTAACATTGTGACTAAACTACTTAAAATTTTATAATAAATTTAAGTGACAATGGAGAACATAATAAGCTTCAAAGGATAAACAAGATTTTACCAAAGAATGTAAATAAAATATGGTATTATTTGTCATGGCCGTCCAAAGTACCTCTTAACTTAGAATGACCCATATATCTATTTTAGTGAAATTATAAAATAAAAATATAAATTTCAATGCGCATGACTATGTTGATTTAGACTATGTTGTCTAAATATTTTTATTATTTAAATAATCTTCTACTTTGTAGTAACCCTTACTCTTTCAATCTTTACAACATCAACAAAATTTTGCCAAAAATTGTTTTCGGTCTGATTGAAAACCGAATATAACGTTAATGAATGTTTATACCCGTTGAATGAATAATAAACTTAACATGCCGTTTAAGTAATGTAATAATTTTGAAACCACAATTATGAGCTAATTGTTATTGACAGGTAAACTTATCAGGCAAGTTTAAAATTAAATTATGTTTCAACTTTGTAGCTAATTATGTTTATCAGCATATAACAATCGTCAAATAAAGTTGTGGATGATAAGATTATACATAAACCCAAACGACTTCTAGGACATATTTCGATGTATTTATAGGCAAAGACAACTATAGTATAACTAATTCTTTCGAAATTGTGATTCATATAGAATAGAGGAAATTAAATTAGAGTTGGTCTAAAAATACAAAATGGATTCGTAATTTTATTCCACGGATAGGTATTGTGTATTAAATAAAGGTCATTAAGTACTTGTATTGTACGACTAATGCTAATTGTTTTGCATCAAATTCGCAAAACAGTTAAGCGTGAGTTTATTTCCCTAAGAAGCATAGCACGAAGTAGGTAATTAATACTTTCATGTTTTTTTTTCAAGCTTAGATAATTTTTGCAGTCTTATATAACAAGGAAGCTTTTAAATACTCGTACTTGAGTTTTCATATTAGATTTCTATTGCCAATTATAGGTACTAGGACTGCATAAATGACGTCCAATTTTTATTGGCGACATAAACGATGACATAATGAAGCCATTATGCTATATAGTGCCTGTGGCACTGAGGAGCCGCGGCATATGTCATTGTATTGTCTTCAATCAAACCAAACTTGCTCTAAAACGCGGCCAATAAATCCGCAACGCCGAGCTCATTCCGACCGACTGAATGCATCCGCACGAAAACGAACGAAAAGGCGCAGATAAATCGCGACGTATTCCATTATGCCCACCATATGTTTGTCAATAGGCCTGATTGGAAGCTCCTCGACGCACGCTCTAAGCGAATTCTGTGAGCCTGGTACCTCGCCCGCCGACACACAACATTTACGACGTCAATTGGAACCTTATTCCTGGAGAAATAGGAACACGATAACTTGTACGGTGTTTGTGGTGCACAGTGAAGACTAGATAATCAGTACAGAAGAAGCCCACATTTTATCGGAGCACACGAATGCCCCAACATCCATTCTTTAGCTCTGATCAATTGCGGCGTTGCTAAAGGCACATAATTTCAAGTCGAGGGTGAAGGTGTCTCACTGCAATTTACTCCATTGCTTCCCTGCCTGCCGTAGTGATTTACAGACCGGCCGCGCTACTTGGCGCTCTGCCCGAGCATCGAACCCGGAGCAGAGGTGCACTTTACAAGAGAAAAATTGCTTCTACCGCGGAAATATGTTCGCAATACCGATATTAGCTAGCCCGAGCGCAAATCTGCCAAACTTTATTGGTCTAAACAACGATTTGTCAAATGCAATCTACCAGAAACGAGATTCGTCGCAATAAAACCGATGTGGGTGGGATGCGTAATATTTTTGTCGGTGCGAACTGCGTCATTACTGCGCGATTTGATTTTATTGCATTATTATCGTATACATTTATCTTTGAGGTGTGTTCTCACGGGCGAATTAATCAGTGATGTTTTCAGAGTAAAATATCCACCAGGTGGCATAACTGTGACAGAGCGTTTTGTCGCTATAATAATTGTTGTATTTTGGGAAGCCATTTCAACTTTGCAGCGGTCACGTAAACCTTTATCTGGATATATTATTTTCGAAATCTCTTATACTGGTCATGTCGCTGAGATAATGCCACTATGACGTTTATTATTACGTCAGGCTTACAAGCGCTTAATAATTGGACATGATAATTCATACCTTAAATGTCAAATGAACGGTTTCTATTTGACATTTAAAACACGAATAGACATTTTCTAACGGCCAAACTATATATTTTTTATTATTTTACTTGAATAATTAACTGGATTCGTTCGACGAGGGTATAAAAGTTTGAAAAAAAAAACAATTATTGTCATGACATCTAGCATAATGGCAAGGTAGCTACAGTTGCATTTTTAAAGTAACATTGGAATTTACGAGTTTCTTATCTTTTTAAATAATGAGCATCAGAAGACTAAAACTATAAATGTTGTCATTAAAATTCGTAAATGCTAAATGCAATAAAAGCTGATCGTAACATTTTGAAATAAAAACATATAATTAATTTTAAACGAGACTCGTGTTTGGGCGTTTCGCCGTAAACGTTTTTTGTTTTCATCCAGAAATAAACCCTTCGTAAACTATCTTATCCACGAACTCATAACAAACAAAGAGGTAGAGATATAATTAGCTCCAGTGTTTATGAAGATAACTCACGTTATCTGAAGACAGGAGAAATGCTCTCAAAATGCAACTCAAAAAGAAGTAACTACACTGAGCTACTGGAGATAATATTCAGTCTCGGAACATTTTAATGAAAAGCTTAAGAAAGACTAAAGTAAGCGACTTCTTTACAAGTTCTGCACACTACTTGTTTTTATTGTACAACTTAGCTTGAGTACATTCTAAATTTTACATTAACTTGAAGACAAGTGCTGAAGCTAGCTGTTAATTAAGAAAAATGGCATAATATTGACTATTACCTAATCTTGTTTAAGCAATTACTTAAACAAATGTTAAGATTGTTTTTATATTTTACTTTTGCCATTAAATAATATAGGCGTACAAACTGCTAATTGCCTGTTAAAACCAAAGACAGAATTTAATTGATTTTGCCACTTTTATTTGCGACGCCTAATCTTAGGTTATATTCAACGTAGAAGGACTTTGACCGCAAAATGCCAGCGTTCCGAGTTAAATCGTTTCTCCGAATTTCGGTATATCGAACGGCTGCAATAATGATTGTTCAGACCTAAAAAAGGTAATCGAAAACAAGAATCCAAATGAACCATTAGTAAAACGAATATCCTTTTATTCTCAACCCAAAACCGCGTTACACAACAATATAATTTGAACTTGATTGATCCTTATTTTACATTAGTTATATTACTATTACTTTAACAGCTAAAACAGGGTCTCTAAATAATCCCACTATTCATATTATTTAATAACACAGAACAAAGCCCGGAGTTCGTTAAACAATTATAGAATGTATTGCTTTTGAAAGCAGCTATAAATATGAACGGTTTGATATTATAACTCAAGCCCTTTCATCAAATTACCTGAAGGCGAACTAATTGAGGTTCTTTACGTAATTCCAGCTCAAGTTTAATGTACTACTAGGTTTTATTAAAGTATTAAAAATAAATGTCAAGAATAATGAGGATTAACGCGCATTACTTTTTCAATTAAAATGTATTTAATTTTTATGAACATAACTGGAGGAAGCTTGCATGTTTTTTTAGTTAAAATAGAAAACGACGAATATGCGATAAGCATGAATTGCTTTTTTAGTAAACTTTTTTTGTAAAGAAATTTTTTCATCTTTCACGCTAAATAGCTGCAGCTATGCAGCAAAAAAGTTAGATTTATAGTAAAAACTGTGAAACGGTGCTACGGTAATTTGATATTTCCAAAGGCTCTATTTCGCTTTTTGTGAAAAGAAGATTAGATTAATCAGACGAGTGACGTCAGATTCCCGCTATTAAAAAATGAAATGTCAGGTGGTTAACTATTATAGATTATAATATAAAACTGAAACAAAGCTGTAAATTTTATTGAAGGTATCTCCCGAATTCCAAATCATTGTTCTAACGTTCTGTTAAAAATCTGTGTCGATATAAATCTTTCATTTTAAATTTTGCCGATAAGATAACCGGAAATACACACGCCATGTCGCAATCAAAGGAAGTGACACCGCCAATAATTTAATCGACCTGCATCAAGACAACACGTTCCGTGTACAAGCTAATCTGTCACGACGCGATAACAATCCGCGGATAACAATCTCGCGTTCGCTGTAATGACGTAACTATCCGCTATAGAACGAAATTGTTCGGCCGGTGTATTGCGGCACTTTATACGTAGCAATAATGAGCGGGGTAATAGCGCTGTGCATTATCGTGTTAAACATTTTGTGCGGTAATGATATTATTAAACAATTCTGCCGCTGCTCGCGTGCCCCGCATATCCGAGCTGTTCAAGCCCCGGCACACTGTGGACGGTGACAGTAAATCAAAACTGGAATGTTCCGGTTTTGGTTAGTATATTACTTTTTTGATTGATATAAGTATTGTTTGCTTTTTAGGATAACAAATTAGTTTTCTTGCGCAGTATTTTCAGTTTCAAAACTGTAATTGAGTTATTGCTGTTTTTGTGGACGTCATTACAACAACTACAAAGCCTAAAATTAAAATTCCTATCAAGTATTTTCAAGCCCATAATGCCCGAACGGGGTCAAAATCCAAAGCAGCTATCTTCTTTACCCATTTTCCCATAAGTAAAATTTAGAGTTAATATGAAAGTGGAGACAAAAGATGGATTGTTTTTATTTGAACGGAAGATTGTGTTATGTTTAAGATTGTTAATGTGGTAAACTCGCCTACACATCATAACACTGACTTATACGTAGATCAACATGGAGATAGTTCACTGCTGTTTTGTCCATTGCGCCTGATCCGATTCGACAGAACACGACAGCGCGCAGTGATGGAGCGCTCCTCGTAACTCGATATGATAAATTGTTACTGCTACTTTATTACAAAATCGTGTCCGTCGGCCGGTTCGCTTCCCAACCGATGGTTAATCGTCATTCATTCCACAATTGAATACGTGAATAACAATTTTTACTATTGTTTACGTGAGCACGGCATTAGCTGTGGCTGAATGAAAGGTTGTTGATCACGTAAAGCGAGCAGGTTGTTGTGTCACCTACTTCGTATTTGTACAACACCTGCCGGCAATGAAAATAGTTAATGTATAAGTATCACGTCTCCTGCAAATAGCATCAAATATTATTAAATTAAGATCAAAAAATTAACGAATGCTTTGTGTACTTAAGTCTATAATCTTTACTATTATTATCTCTTCCGAAGTACGGAGAAATGGTAATAATTTTAACCTTGGCCATCCATCCACGTCTTACCTGCAGGGACAGGTTAATTTGACTCTGCACTCACGAAAATACTATGCTGTTATTATGTAATAATAACATCGTTGGATATGAAACGTTTGTAGAAATATTTATTCGGCTCCAAAATTTTGACAATGAGTCATAAGGTCTGTGGAAGATTAAAACAGTTATGCTATGTTACTGAAATACAATGGTATATAATACACAAAGTAATTAAACTCAGCTGTCTTGAACACATTATTCACCCCCTATTCTTAAAACGTCAAGCTGTCATGGTTTTAAAAAAAAACATCGCCTTTTCCAATACGATTTAAATTTAAATATGCAGAGTACTTCGCCAATCTAAATGGTCGTTAAGTGTTTACGAAAAAGGGTGTAAAAGATAACATAAGACCGGAAAACAGCCACGTTTACACGTAAACTCTTATTAAATCCAAGTTCTTTATCTCCGTATTTTATCTAAACGACCAAGACCCTTGTGTGTCCCCATTATCTTATGAAAATAATACCTAATACCTCACCAAATACTCACGTAAAAGAAAACGAATGACATACTCAGATTACAAAATGAATGATGGCTGCGTAATCTAGTGAGTATACGTGGTTTACCGTCTCTTCGTACGCAGTGTAAGAAATATCAGTAAAAATTATCTCGCATTTCGTTAAACGCTATTTAAGTAACTCATGTCCCGTCGCATTCTAAAATCATATGAGATTTTAAATTAATAAATCTGCACTGGTAATGCTGATTTAAGTAAGCCTCAATCTCCTGAATGTTGTTATCTACTAAAGAAGGATATTATTACAAGGCAAGGAAAAACCTGTGTTAAGACAATGCGTTCACTCGACTCCCTCGATCTCAAATCAGAACATGATAAACTAGAACGCAGACATACTGCGACAAGTCTCAAGCGATTCCGGATCTGTAAATATTTCAAGCTCGAAACAGAAATGTGTCACTGTTACCCGTTCAACTGTGACACGGGTCCCCGACCACACTTCTCTCCTTCACTTCTAATATAACACGTGTGTAATACCTTCGTCCTTGTCGCACCCGAAGCGTTCTCCGTACAAGTAAAAAGGAGAATCAAGCCGTGTTAACTCAGCGGAGATGAAACAGCCAAGGAGACTCCCTGAAGGCAATATTTTCTTTGTAAAGGTGAACGTAAATTGATTTGGATGGATATTCGGTCTCGTCATCTCGTAGATACTAATAACAAGTTAAGCGTAAAAACGCCCGAAGCGGAGCAATATCGTCTGGGATTATCGCACGCCAGACGTCTTTAAACATAAAAAGAATTCGTTTTATGGCGACTCCTACTCACCCATGGACGCCTGGTCCCACAGAGCGATTGTTGTGGAATTAACGACTAAACACTGCATTTAAGATGTAGTTTTCTCACGCTCAGTAATGCCACGTGTATTTTTTATCGTTCTTACGTGTAATGTGTATTTGTAATAAGTACTGTTTTTATGGGCTGCGGTTAAAAGATACGCGAAGAACACTAGTTATTTCTTGAACTAACTAGTAATTATTTTCTTGGCTTCTTATTTTCTTCAGAAAATTGCCTAATAATGGCATTCACATGTGTGCGTATTTTTTTAAGTTATTTTCGTATTCGTAAAATACTCTAAAAGTTAGGACTTTTGTGAAATTCAGTATGAACACAGTATAAATGCGATCATGAAAAAGAATTTAAAGAAACGTAGCGTTTTCACCGAAAACTATTTTCATTTGTAATTGAATAAAATGGTGAAACATTTTCAAAGTTTCTTCAACACTGAAACTTGATAACTACTTGCCGACCTACTCAAACTTAAATAAACAGACCAAGTAAATAAATACGGATTTACTGAGAGCCTTCTGGGGAAGTCACAAACAAAAAAGTAAATTGAAATCTGAAACTGGAAATAGTTACAAAATAAAGATAAACAAATTTAGAAAATCTGTAAATACTTAAATAAAACAGATCATAAAAACATTATAGATAATTTAAGGTATTAAAAGGCTGTTTTGTATATACAATTAGGTATATTACAAATATGCAAAGACAGGGTTCAAGATAAACATTTCATTGACAATATCTTGACGGTAAACACATTTAACGTGCTAGTTTAATAAAATTATGCGATACATATCAGATTTATATAAATAGAATATCATTAATATAAACACGAAAATCCCCATATAAATTACTACAACTCAGAAAGATTCGAGACGTATAAATTATGTTTGATTAATATGCACGATAAATATTATCAGATTACATTATTTACCTATTTAGCATACACTAATTATATTATAATGAAAATAATGATCGGATTATTATTTGTTATTAATAAAACTCTGGACGTCCAATGAATTTTTAACGCATTGTCGTGAATCAACGACTTAATAACTCAATAAATATTAAAATGTTTAACATTAGTGACATTCTCGGCCCAACCACTAGTGTAAGCGTGTTACACATGAACGGACTGGGAAAATTTGAATCGACACTCTATATTCAATTCCTCTATATTGCGGCCGCTACTTGTGTATGCACGGCTCAATTTTCGTCCACACAACATCATACCAAATCGACATCCTTTAAGTAGGTACATTAAAGCACATATCTAAATAAATAAATAAATTGAAATTACTTATAGTACTTTATTACCGTCGTAAATTGCTGTTATCGTCGTTATTCCCTGACATTACGCAAGTCGTTAAGGCCTTAAGTATATTTCCACCTTATTAAAGATTTGTTACGCAGTTTTATGAATATTAATCGTTTATTTCTTTAACAGTACTGCTATTCCAAGTTATTATTGAAAGAATATGTTTCTGCAATTCTGTTTATATATATAGTTTAGTAGTAGTAGTAGTAATATGTTTCTGCAATTCCCTAATCGAAGGATTTGAGTACGATAATAATCTAGCTTATATTTCAAGTGCGTTTGCGTTTTATACCTATATTTAAAACTATTTAAAGTAATACCTAATTTTCATAAAAAGTTTATATTCTTACTTGATAATAAAATATCGGTACTTAATATCCGATCCGCTCACAATTTATTTTATGATATTTTAATAATCATTATTTGGTGTGCAGAAAACTAAGTAACAAGATTGTAAAAGTAAAGTAGGTATTGGTAATCTTCGTAATTTCTATTGCGATAAATGTTCGTAGGTCAAAGTAATTTAAACTATCAACTTGATAGATCTTTGAAAATAATTCCTTTATTAAAAAAATTTCAATCTTACTTCAAATTAATGTTAAATATTTGTAATTAGGTACTTGTAACAATTTGAATCACATTCCTACGTTCATTAGGTCATATTGGCGAAAAAAAAATGTAAAATTATACATAACAAGTAAGACATACAAAGAAAAAACGTAACATAGACAAATTACCAGCATACAGTCACCTCAAAACTAATTTTCGACGCGAACGCTGGTACAACGCCAATAGTTATCGCGTATGACACGTGAATGGGCCAATTATTCAAAAATTAACCATCATCGCCTCCTCGCCCACATGATTGTGGCGGTTGGCAACCGTCGCCGGCGACAAATGCCCTATTGTGATTTAGATGTCATCTGTTACGATACGACGCGAGGCCATTGTTGGACGCACTAGGGAAACGTAAGCGGCATTAAGAACGTTATTTACGACATACGAGTTAAAATATTATTGCCTGTAAAAATGTGTTCGATATCAGCGTCGTGAGCGATTCGAAAAAGGCGAATCGCTAATTCATTTGCTTGTACGTTATCAAATATGTGCGGGTTTTAATTAGAAGTACCTACTTGCGTATTGCAACTTCTTAATATGCACATGTGTTAATAATTATGCACAAATGCTAAATTTATTAATCTTCTAATAGTACTCGCCTCGCAATGGTTAAAAACAATTTTTTAATTTACTTTTATATATAATTAATAAATTCATTAATGAACCATCGTTAGGTGTGTACATATAATTACAGTTAAGTATATTTATATTTGTATATGTATATGTAAGTACATAGGTACAAGTGTATTCGTATTATGTTTATTGTTCTTATATATTTGTTGATTATGCATATTAGTAATTAAGTAGGTATTTATACGTATCATGTGACGGGTAAAAACAAAAGAAAGCGATGAAATGACAGAAAATATTGTTAAACATAAAATTATAGACATGTAAAACAAGAAATTGACATAAATTAACGTTTTTTCTTAGATAAATATAACTGTATCACGTGAACGCTGACGCTATTCAGAATACAATCAATAAACCTCAAATTGTAAAGCATATGCTAAAGACAAATTGTATAAAAATATAAATAACAACTAGCAAAACAAACTAACTACAACAATAATGCATACATTCAATATAATACAGCTTCAGTTGAACAGTGCACAGCTAAAGAAGATTGGATAAGTTTTGAATAGACTCGTTGGGTGCAAGACTGCTATACCCGTCTGTGGCAGTTTATAGACATAATAATATTACTGGAGGAGCCGACAAGGGGCCGTCAAACCACTGACAAATGACCCATTGTAATTAGATGTCATTTAAGCCATACAAAGGCGCTTAGGCTATTATGCGCGATAGGAAATCGTAAGTGTCATACTAAAGAATGTTGTTCATTCTAACATAGCAGCACCCCGCAGTTTTACCCGCGTAGTTCCCGTTCCCGTGGGAATAGGGGGATAAAATATAGCCTATGTTAGTCGCTAATAAAATAGCTCTCCATTGGTGAAAGATTTTTTCAAATCGGTCCAGTGGTTTCGGAGCCTATTCAGTGCAAACAAACAAACAACCAAATCTTTCCTCTTTCTAATAATACTGGCGTGCTTCGAAACGCACGCTAAGCTATTGGGTGGTTTGTCGAGATTGCAGTTATTTAGGATGCCGCTTCAAATCCTGTCTCCGACTTGGCATTTCCGACTTCGAAATTAAAGTGGAAAGTCGGATCCACAAGTTAAGAAATGTTAGTGATTCAGATACAGCGAGGATCTGGAATTTCATACATGCACAAGATACGTGTAACCAAATAAGTAGCACAAAATTAAATTTCTAACTATAAATGTGCTCGCCATAGGTTCAGTCATCGCACAAAAACAAAGAGGACTTAATTATACTTTGTTGAAAACTTGAGGCCGTAATAAAATTAAAGTATACATGTATCATCCTTAGGCCCCATCGTAATTTATAAAACAATGTGGAAATATGGTCAAACATTTCTTAAAAATTCCCATATTCTGCAGTTACAGTAATTTACTACGTATGTCTATCTATATAAGGCTAAATTTTATATAATATATATTAAGTATAAATGTACGAGAATTTAGGAATTCAGATTAGTCTTTTGTGATAAAAAAACTTGCACAAAAAATGCCTAACAAGGAAAACCGAACGCGAACTGAAAAGTTTTTATCGTAAACGAAAGTCGTGGATTACGTGACTGTTGTAATTGATTTCTATCCGTTACTTTGAATTTGTTTATTGTTGTGGGATCAATTAGGGATAAACTTAGCTCTTCAAATAGTTCGTCTAGACCTTAAGTCAATAGCTGTAATAATTGTAATTTTTTAATATTAGAATATTCTATCAGTACAAAGGTAAGCAGTTGTGCGAAACATCTTTGTGTAATGGAAAGGGCTATTACTCTACATCATAGAATAAAGTATCACTAATTGATAAAAGCTTAAAATAATTTAAAAAAACCGTTTAAAGTCATAGCATCGTCTATACTGCCTTAAATATAAATTTATATTTCTGAACGAATACGTTTTATATTACGTTACTTTAACAGTTTGTGTTTAAGTAATTCAAATTATACTATAATAAATAATTTCTCCACTTATACCAGTTTCAGATAAAACACACGAAATAAATAACAAATTGGAACAGTTATTTTCGGATAAATTCTAGGAAAGGCTTCAAAAATTAGCTCGATAAATTTTTTGTACCTACATTCCGGTTTACCCAATGAGTGGGACTTTAGGTAAACATTAACTAGGTAGTTATTCCTGGAAATTCCAGAGACCTCTTTTTCTGTACTCAGTACTCATCATTTCAAATTAGTTTTGTCCTAGATATGTATTTTAGAATGCCAATATGTATTTAGACTTTTCATGGAAAGTGATCGTTTGAAATTTATTAAAATAAAAATAGCCCGTGTTTTTGTAAATTACATTCAGTATTTGTTGAGTAGATATTTATAAACACAAAAGCCTTTCTAGTAACCTCTACTTATTACGGGCGCGTGGTAATTTTCTTTTAATTGCCCATACCATACAAAACCGAAAACAACAGCCTTAGTCTCACTTAATACAAAGCCACCTACGGTAGCGACACGCCCGGTAATCTATTTACAAATAATTCCAACCTGTTATTTGCTAAATCTCACATGAAAATAGGCAATTTAAAATTCAAATGTTTGTTTTTGCGCTTACATAAGCTACTGCGTACTGGTTTATTTTTCTTTTTTGGCTTTTACGGAAAAAGTTGTGCTCTATCGCAATTGTCGATGTTGTGCAGATATTCTTAAAAATTAACTATTTTATGCTGAATGCTTTTTTATGCTGCTAAAATAAAAGTAACGGAAATACAAATGTTCGCTAAGCTTTTTCACCACAGCATTAACCATAGATTAAGATTGATAGAGGGCGTTTGAGGAAAGAAAGATAACGGAATTTCAACTGAAGCCTATTCTACAGACGTTTTTAGAATAAAAATGGAGGATATATTGTGTCTCTCTGGTTTAGGCATTCGGTTATCTGATATCTAAAAACAACTAAGTACATCATTTCAAAATTATTTACGCATTAACCTAAGTATATCAGTAGGTATTAAACTCTTTTGTAACGGCCAAATTTTCACCTCATATATTTACAAAATTCCTCAAGGATAATTCCACCATTGCTCCAAAATAGCACATTAAATTATAAATATATATACATAATTAACCCTGTATGGATTATCGAATTTATACCAATTAGTTCTTGTTGGTTATCGATATAGTTGCGTTGAAAGTTAGTAAGTAGGTATTACGAATAAACAAATATGCTTAAATAAACAGCTAGATATAATAAACATGCCTATTATTAGCTCATTGTATTTACATACATTTACATGTTTGTCAAACATAGCTAATTATGTTAGCTCCAGTATTAACTGTGCGATTACCTAACCTGGGTACCTAATTACAGATAAGGAAATAATAGGTAGGTAAACTACAGCGGCTAGGCTAATGATTAGTATATGAGATTAATAAGTATTATTTTTGTTGCGTTGTTCAAACACCTGCTATATAATATTTAGTACTTAGGTAGATTCAAATCTAAAGAGTGTTTTTTAATTATCATCACTCACCGCAGCTAAATTACTATACGAAAGCCTTTAATAAACAATTTTAAGAGTTGAGTCTTAATAGGTATGGCAAAAAAATATTTTACTCCAGCTCACGCACCTAAATAGGTATTTGAGTTGTCAAGCGATAATAACAAAAATCTGAAGAATGAAAGATGCTTGGGCTACGTCACGGACTAGAAAAAAAGAAGGACTCCGCACTGTCATACAACAGCGTGAAGCCACGTTTATGCATGTGTAAGTGAGATTCATACGGATGTCAGATATCGGAAATCTATCATTTGGAGCGCTAATGTCAATGTATGACGTAAGTTGCGTGTAAAGTTGGAGCACTTGCGGAGCTTCAACGCCTTGTTAATGGCGTAGAGTCCTTCTTTTTTTAATAGTCTGTGGGCTACGTAAAGAAAATACCATTTGTGATGACGAATACCACGTTTTGTTACTGATGTGAAAGAAAATAAACATAATAGATACCTATAACATACCTTTGTTACGGCTGTAGGGTCGTCAAAAGACTAAGTAGTGCCAAATTCTGAGTCTGGCTCGATTTGAAAGAACTGATTTCGAAAATAGAACACAAAGAAAAACAAACTTTCGAATGAAGAATTCGTCATTCGAAACGTTGTATTTCGATTTTTAAACCTACGTACAGATACCATGCAACAACTTCTTACTTTTTCAGATTGAAATGTTAGTTGAGTGGTTAAACTTAACATGTATTACAATCAGATATAGGCGATTGCATATAATTTAGGTCTACTATTAACCAAATTCCAAAATCTACACAATACAATTTAGAAAACAAATGAGCAAAACAATGTTCGAAATTTTGGCCAGCATTATCAATCTGCATCTTACATGGCTTTTGCAAATACTAATTTATTTATATGAGTAGGTATGTAATGTGCGATATCTTACCGTTCCCAGCTAGATCTTTCGATGACTCGCGGTGGCAATCCAAAGGAGACACAATCCATTCAGCACTTTATAGGCACTATAGTTAACACTAACACTATTAGGTACAGGCACGACCTCAATGCACCATCACTAGACACACTGGCATTCCTGTGGCGATCCTCAGCTCCGCACCTACGGAGAGAAACAACCAATCAGCGCACAAAACATTAATTTGATGGCTGGATGTACAATGTAACAGTGAGGCAGCGCTGACAAACGCGCGTCGCAAGGGCACGCCACTCGAACACTGGCTCGGGCGAGTCGAGTGGCGGGCCGCCGCGTGCGAGAGCCACAGCCGCGCCGCCCGCCAGCGACGCATCTTGGCCTTAACCGCGCACACAACGTAAATGGGGTATTTGTTGCATATAATTCTTGGAGTTAAACATAATGATTATATTAGATCTACATAGAAGTAGGTTAATTTAAATTATATTTAAAAAAATTTCAAATCACTAATTTGATTTTTTGTATGGCAATCTCAACTGTGATGGGCGACCAACTTTTTTATTATTGCGAAAAAATCAAAATCTAAGTTATCAAGAAGATAAAACAAACTGTTAATTATTTGTACATATATGTATTATTGTAACAAAATGAGCGAATTCGTTTAAATGCAAATGTATTCTGCTAGAGGTAAACTACCTGGTAATAAATGCACAATTATATGCTAATATAAAGCTGTTTTTATCTTATGTGGAATTTATTGTAGTTTGATTAAATAAAAATATATTCTAAAATATTTAGTGTTTCATCAATCTCTGTTTTAAAGTCAAAGTCAAAGTCAAAGTCAAAATATTCTTTATTTATATAGGTTTCAAAGAAACACTTATAAATCGTCAAAAACAGTTCAAAGTGATTTAATGCAATGTATTATAAAAAAACGATTGTTATCACTACAAATGATTCTCGCTGTAGATGAAACTGTGTGAATTAGTAGCATCAATGGTTACATCACGACTGAACGCATGGGAACGTGTCCGCAATGAGAATGACGACAGCGCGGCACGCACTGTGCTTGGCTTTACTGTTATCTCAATTTATACTGTGATACCGGTGCTGAATTCAAATCGTGATGTTCTACGCTCAGCAGAAATCATTTCACGCTTCACTAAGTAGAAGAGTAAAGTGTAAAATTATACGCAAATAGCTAACATCATTTACACACATTCAGCTGACGGGGACGTTTTTGTACAAGTGAGACGTGCAACTCGTTATCTTATTTATCTCGATCACAAATCACTCGGGCGGACACAATAGCCGTCGATGTTCGAACGCGAGAAACGGGCGTAAAGTTTTCCCAGAGTACGTATGAGCCGGCTTGCCATCGCACCCGCGCGGCGCTAAAGTTAGAAAGAGAACGGGCGAGCGATGCAGCCGACCGCGCGGCAACGCGGGACGCGAAGGGGAAGCGCGGCGGGAATAGGCTTCCAAAATATTACACAAACATTTATGCATGAAGGGATAACAAAATGGTACTGCTGTTATTCCGGTCTGATTGAAGATTTATTCATATTGTAATATTTATAATGATGGATCATCATCCGGCGCGGACGGGCTTAATTGACAAATTATTGAATACATTATAATGAGGCCGGCGAGCGCGGCAGGCGGCGATAAAACCAATTTCCCGGCGCTGTGTGTGTGAGCGCAAGAAACATGTGAGATAATAAAAAGTTATGTTTGAACGTTGGACTCGTAAAGTTTATATGTGTAATACATTCTTTAAACAAACGGATAATTACAAAGCGTTTTATTGCTCGGCTACAGAGCTCGTTCGGATTAAATAAATTATCGTAAACGAAAGCCTTAAATGATTAAATGGATTAAATATACGAGCTGGATTTGCATGAATGCTATTGAATTGGAAGTTAATTAAATGCAACCAAATAACTGGCGGTTATTCTTTGCATATTCTACAAATCCTGTAAGATGTATTCAGGAAACCATTAGTTTGTAGTTTTGTAGATGTAGATTAGTATCAACCTAAATCAAGTATTACATTTAGAACATGATTTTCAATATTTAAAAACAATCCCCTATTCATAATTTGCAATCGGATTAAATGAAACAATTTCGAAATTAATACCATCGTTACTCATACAATATTATATTGTACTTAGATTTCCAAAAGCAATTTGTCAAAGTAACCTAAAATGCTCCTGAGGTCTAGCGATGAATGTCCTGACGAAGACGGCTGCTTTTGTGCCACAAATGACAAAGGGACTCCGGAGCGGAAGAAATTTAAACAGAGCATCTGTGACTTACATCATGAAAGGCCTGTCTCACGCCGACCCAGCCGCGCCGATAGATAACACACGAGATAATAGCCTCCATGAGAATCGCACAATACGCGAACCGACATTCAATCCTGTAAGCTGATCGTAAAAATATCAGAAACGGGAAGAATTCCCTATATTTTTTATTTAAACAGTCGAAGAGGAAATATTTTCCAATATAAACCAGTATCGATGTGATCCGGATTGTAGAGGCGCAGATATTTTTCATATACCTTTGTCAGTTTCGCTCTTTGTTGTTGAGTTATACGGCGACTTGCAGAATAAGAAAAACTCGACCATTAGTTTAAAAGTCGCTCCGACTCGAACGTTAACTACTAACTTTGAGCTGCGTGAAATATGAATACCGCTGCTAAAGTTTAACATTACATTACCAGTTGGGTGTCATAAATATAATAATATATTATAAGTCCACGTTTGCATGCCCTGGTAGCCTATAAGTAAGATGACACATAGCTTCAAGTTTGGTATTGTTATTTTTCTTTGATTGTATTAATGTTTATTTTATAAAAGGACAACCTTTTTAAATAATATAAATAGTACATCTCTATGCTTATACAGCTATAATATATATAATACGATACGATAAAAACATTGTATATTAATTTTATCAAAGCAATGACAGATAATATAATTTCGACTACATTGAAATGTCTCATAATTTAGAGTAGACGGTGTGGTTCGTCGGGCAAAACGTCTATTGACATTGTAATCTAAACCGTTGTCGAGACGGGGAGACGCGCAGGGAGCCGCGTCAGCTGGCTCGCCGAGAACCAACCTTACGGGCGCCGGATGAAGCCTTGCCGTCACACACGACGCGAACAATGCACACAATGGAGCGTAAGAGATACCGGAAACTATAATCGACGTGGGCTCACTTTTGAATCGCTTACTTGTCATATCCTTTACCCCAAATCGCATAAACCTGTCTTCGTGTCTCTCGTCAACCCTTTGATCGAAATCGAATACGTCGCTCCGACCGTGCAACATTAAATTACCTTGTGTTTCGAAATACCTTTAACTATTGTTACGCTGTCGGCAGTATTATGTTATGGCTGTGTATGCGTTACGGCGGCGTTATTCATCGGAACGTGTGATTGTTTATTTAAGCTGATTCTATTTCGATGCGGACCAGCCGTGCCTTTGTGCAGTGATTTTTGGTAGTTATTTCGGTCGATACCGAAGCACACATTGTTAATCATCGGAGCGACAGCAATTTGTACGCGATAACCACAACTGCAACGCGACACCGCACTCGATCGGCCCACTCGCCTCTAAAGTGATTGATGGCGCGGTGTCAATTTCGCGTTATCGCCGACACCCCGATCCCGATGAGATTGTTGCATAAATTTACATTCAGATAAACTTGCCCGCTCGCGGCCGGAACGCGCGCTGTCAACCCGCGAAATTAGTGGCTCTTCTTTCTTATTTCCTTTTGTCCTCGCGGGACGCTGAAACTTCTATGACTTTAATGGCGTTGTCTTTGTTATTTATTATTTTAAATTTAGCCCACTCGGGCTCGTTTAAGTTTTAATCGCTTCGCAAGGCGCAGTTTAATGTATGGTAATTCGATTCATGAACTTTTATATTTTAATCTGCTAAGTCTACACCTTATTAATATTTATGAATAGCGATTGGCGTTCAGATAAATATATTACAAGAAATAATACGCGCGTGGGATAAGCGTTTCAATAAACAAAAGCGAACGCGATCGCTATCAAATTTATGTCTTATTTTAATTTACATTAGAATCGGGAATGAATTATGGGAATGAAATTTGTTGTGAGCACCGCGCGGTCCCACTTAACGGAATTGGTTTTGGTACTGATTTTAGTAAATTAGACGTTCACGTTTTTAGGAATAAAATTGTTCCGCACGAAAGTAACTGTTGTCAGCGAAGCGAGGCGTGTGACAAATTATTAACACCCCTAACAATTCGAACAACACGGGAACAGCTATTCGCGACCCTCCTCGCAACTACCCACGATCCGTTCTTAATACATTTATTTTCCTTGAAGTGGTCAGATTCCCCTGGACAAATAAAATAACAGCAAGTTTATATAGTTACAGCTAGTCGTGGTGTAACTAAGTGATGCTTGTTTTTTCTTGATAGAAACTTACTTGTTTGAGTAAAATACTTATAGCCAAAAACCTGACCGATAATAATATTTCATTCCATTCATCTACACAAGTATAAGGTATACTCGTCATCATTAATATATAATTTTCCGACAAAATTAATTTAAACTTCGTTGACTAATTTCCCCATTTACCCTTCGCTTGAGTTTATACAATAATTTATTTGAACTCTATTCAATCTTTGATAAGAAATTAGGAGTATTATTACATTTTTAACGAAAAAGGAATACGAAATAGGTTAACGACTCCGAGGAAAATTGCGATGTATTTTTATAATATGACGTCCAATGTCTGATAAATAATTTTTTTGCGCACAAAACTCAATTTCATTATCCATATAAGGTCAGAGGTCATTGTGATGGATTCTGAGCGTATATTTTCTTCGTAGCTAATAGACTCAGACGGCTTTTTAATTTAAAGAATATGATGAACTTATTGGTTCTGAACGTATCGCATTATAGATAATTAACTAAAGTCAAGTCTGTCTGTCATATTATTATGCCTATAATCTCAATACAAAATTTCGTCCTGTTTTTACAAACACACAGGCTGTTTGTTTTAATATAATTCGTGTAAACTCGCTCAACTAATGTACGCAGAACGGGTTATTAGTCTTACAATTTATAAAAAAAACAAGGCGTCAACAAGTTCTCTTAAATCAGCATTATAGTCAAAAGTAATAATATTACCACGCTGAATACACCCATTCTTACTTAAAGCACGCAGGACGAGACCTCGATAAAGGTCCCTCGCGAACCCTCGGAGGCTCGCCACCGCGGCACTCCGGACATTGCCGCTTTTGACGCTTCCGATGATGTCCGGGTCTTATTAGAATGCGCCCGGAATTTTGAGGAGCAAGAAAAATACGACTTCCGCTTGCTCGGTGCAGCGGAATCGATGATGTGGAATGTGTCGAGAGAAATAAAGCTTTTAAATCTTTAGCGACTTCAAAAAAGAGGATTAACTCACATTGAATTTAATGGACTGTTCAGTTTTTACTTTGATTTGATCTGTTAATCCCCAATTTTGGTTTGGTTAGACTTTTGGGAATGGAAACATAATTTCGGAGTTAAAATGACCCTTCGATATCCGTCTTTTTATTGGACAAACTAAACCTCTAAACCAACATTAATCATAATAGGGAATAGAAAGAAGAAATAATTACTTCAGATACTGATTTAGATATGAAAACGTAAGAAGGCAAAAACACTTTACTACAAAAACGAAATGGATAAGAATTCTAATTTAGTTATTATGAACACTTAATGAATAGACATTCAAATTAACGGCGCTTTATCTTAATATTACCTACCCACTTAAGTTTAACAAAGTTATTTTCGTTTGGGATTCCGGATGTAACATTACACTTCGTTTAAAAGTTACTTAGTTTATCTACTTACATTTATTAACAGATTACAGTTGTTAACGGGTTAAAGATGGCGACGTGAGACGATAAGGAAGAATTTGCGTAGTAAAAATTGCGTTTCATAAAACAGTGTGTTCGGTTCAAAAAGATTATCAAAGGCGCCATAGTATTTTGTTTCAGTTTATACATTATATTTAAAAATCTCTAGTTACTTATTAAATCAAAATATATGACGAGTTTGTATTACTTTTATTCTACAACTTTCTAAAAAGTGTAATTTACAAGATTCTTCATTGATTACCTTTTTTTCCTACACAGACCTGACTTTAGCGTTCCTAATTTCCCGCAGAAATTAACGCGACTGTATATATATAACCACAATCTCCGTGTATGTTTAATAACTTTAAGATTCGGTTCACATACCATAAATCGCGCCATAAGTGAATGCATTTTACCTCCTACCCCATTTATATGAAATAAATTTTTCGTACCTAAATAAGCAAACACGCACATATTTATATGCATTAATCGCAAGTCAAATACAGCACCAATTTCGCTTCCCTTCAAACACATAGCGACATTTATTTTAATGGAATTCTTATGAGCAAAAATAAACTGAATCACTGAAGGCTCCCTCGCTGGCTGCGTTGCCACCACTTTTGATCTTTCTTTTGATACAACATAAATATTTTTTGCCTCAAGTCGGGATCCATTTTGTGTGAAATGAAATACGGGGCCGACGGTGGCTCCTTAATACGCCCCTCGTCCGGGAGGGATGCGCGATTTTTTCCATTGAATTGAATCGTATGTACTTTGTACTATGTTAAATTAAGTGTTACATTATGTTTGGGAGGGTTACTTTAATGATGTCATCGGTTTAAAATCCTAATTATGGTTTAGTATTGGTGTTTTTTATATTGGATATATTTACGTATCTATGTTTATTTCGGCTTTCACAAATTACTGATTGTTTTATATTGCTATGTCTTGATCTATTCAATAAAGTACGGTAATGCTTTAATTATATCTATCTTTAATTGTGATTTAAATTAATCGGGACAAATATCAAACATATAGTGTTATCACATAAGTGACAAACATGTTTGTCCACGTTAATCTAAACACGTGTTTAATAACAAGCTTTGTGGAATTCATTTGTAGAAGTCATCATCTTCATCTTCCTAGCGTTATGTCCCGTGCTTCGACGGGGTCCGCTTAGACCACGATGATTACATTGAAGCGACTGCCGATCTGACCTTCGTAACCCTAAGATAAGGGAACCAGACAATTTTTGGTTCATGGTTACAAATCCAAAGTTGTTTAAATTTGCAGGTTTCATCACGATGTTTTCCTTCACCGTCGAGCTAGTGGTATAAATACGTACATAGATTTGAAAAATCCTGAGGTACGTGCCGGGTTTGAACCCGCACTCCTCGGTTAAGAGGCGCGTGTCCTTACCATTGAGCTACCACCGCTCATTTGTAGAAGTAACTTATACTATAATTGAATTTCACACATTACTAATAGGCTCGCTATTGTCACGGAACCGAAAACGTGTGCTATGTTAACACTGCACATTTATTTTTCGTCTCCATTAAAAGGATCGTTCAGAGTCGCTCTCCGTACAAGTTGAATCGCCGCTAGCCCGGAAAACCCGAACCTGAATTATCGCAAATTCAATTAGGCTCCACCCTTAATCCAATTTTATGCGAGAAAATCTTTCGCTTTACAGAAATATTTGCCGTATTGTTGTGTAATGGCTATTCTTGAATAACTGTTCATTTTATAACTGTTTTAAAATCCTTTAGGAGGCTTACCGAGTTTTTAAAGGTATAGAAAAAACAGTCAGGGTAACGATTGGCCTATTAAAAGTTATTAATTTTTCATAGCTAAGACTTCTATAATGAGATAAGACGTTTTTCTTATTTATTATTTTTTATGTTTATCTAACAAGATCATCTTAACTTAACTATGTACATGTACATACAGTTATAGTACTTAAATTTAACAATTTGAATAAACATTTTTTATAGGCTTTTTAGGCTAAACTATGCATATAAATAAATTTTCCAAATCGGTAACTTAAGTATCATTTAAAATCATTTAAAAATATCAAAAACTTTAGTTTATTAAACTAAAGTAATTTAATAAACTAAAGTTTTTGAACATGTCTAGAAGGCTCACTCTTGGTTAGTGGTCTCTTTTATAGCCGTCTTTCAACATATAACTAACTTATGCCCAGTTCGTAATGCACTAACAGGCTCAACTCGTATAAACTGCCGCATAATACGGGAATATAGTTACAAGCTAACAAACTCGTTACTCTGTACTATCTAACAAGAGAAACAAAACTCGTCATATTGCAGGAAACTTTGACTACAGATTTCGTCTTTTATTTGGCATATATACATTTTTATACTTGAGCGGTGGTAGCTCAATGGTAAGGACACGCGCCTCTTAACCGAGGAGTGCGGGTTCAAACCCACACACGTACCTTTGGATTTTTAAAGTCTATGTACGTATTTATACCACTAGCTCGACGGTGAAGGAAAACATCATGATAAAACCTGCAAATTCAAACAACTTTGGATTTGTAACCATGATCCAAAAATTGTCTGGTTCCCCTATCTTAGGGTTACCAAGGTCAGATCGGCAGTCGCTTCAATGTAATTACCAGACTCGCCAAATCCTGGATCATGGTCTAAGCGGACCCCATCTAAGCACGGGACATAACGCTAGGAAGATGATGACATTCTTATACTTGTCTGATTCAATTTAAGTTCGAGGAAATATTTGCTTAGATGTAACCTGCATAGAGTTTATAAGTAAAAGATTTTGAAATATTTCTATCTATGGTTTACTTCAATATTTAATAGAAGAAATTTTTAATGCGAAGTTTTACTATCATAGTTTTCTACGACACTAAGAATAGCGAATTCTCTGCCATACTTTACGGTTGAGTAAATATTTAAACATTGTGTTCAAGCAAGCAAACTAACATTAAAATCATAGACCGGAAATGTTATTTTTCTACAGTTAAGCGAATTTGCCTTATTAATCTGAAAACTGATTATCTGTCCAATATCCAAATAGTATTTCAAGTTTACTGTGTTATATAAATTAAAAAAATGCCAAAACAAATTAACACAGGTGTTTAAAAACGTTAGTACATAATATCACTACAGTTCAGTCAAAATTCATAATACGACATACATTTCGATTAGTTTTTAATTATAAGTAATGGATTAGCAATAAATAAACATTTCATCTACCTTCATTATACGTAAGTTACCAAACTACAAATTAAAAAATAAGGCCAATATTGGCGAAATTCAAAGTACCGGTTTCTTCAAACGGGCAGTTACTTTGTAAGCAGCTATCAGTCTTATTATAGTAGTAAGACACATTCCGCACAACCAAATTGAACTATAAATTATAATCAGTGTAGAGATAAATTATTATAGTTGTCAAAGGCTTACTAATAAACGGGCATAATTCATCAATTAACGAGATTGCGTCTGTGTTACGAATTCAGTTAATGGCAGCTTGATCATTTTCGTGATGTCATTGACATAATAATTGTGTCAGTAATGTCTAGTAGAGTCTAGCAATAGAACTAGCGTCAACTTATTCAGATAAGTTGACGCTAGTTCTATTGCTAGACTCTATCTCTCTATCTATTGCTAGATCTGACCTAAGATTCCTATGATTAGTAATATTATATGATGATCTATCTGTATAAGAGCTCATAATGATTTTATAGTACATTAATTCTAAACAGGACGGGACGGGTCATAAATATATTAAAATCTAGTCTATTATACAAATCAGATATAAATCGGCTACCATGCAAATCTTCTACCTATTACTACATATTTTTTGGTTCGACAACGGAAAGGCGATACACGCAATTAAATTTTTTTATCAAGAAAATTCATATTCTAAGCAAATCGCGATCGATCTTACTGCCTAATACATATTACCTGTCTCGTAGAAGAGGCAAAACGACTTTCAAAGCTTTATAGCAGAGAACGGCTTGGTCCAGCAAAAACAAAAGGTCTCTTGCATTAATCCAATCAACCAGGTGATTCACCACTCCCGATTTAAGCTCTTAAATTTGACCTTTACTGCAAAATATGTAAGCAACTCGTTTAATACCTAACTAATATTTCGATTTTTTTTACAACTAAACTAATGTAACTAACAAAGGTTCATGATACAAAAGTTAAGAAAATACCTTCTTCAATTTCGTGGTTACAGGCTTGCCTACTTTTAAATGTTTTTTACTGTGTGTCTATTTCGATACTAATTTCAGTATTCTGATGTATACAGCATTTAAACATGATTCTCAGAACATCCAATGATTCACTCCTTTAATGTATCAAATAAAACAATCCCGAAGGCGACACTATTGACGCACACCGTAATATAACGGCAAACGAGTAAGCAACAAACATAAATTATTAAGTTAAATAGATTATAGCGAAGTTATCAATCAATCTCCCGGCCAGTAACCATCACAAGTTTCCCAAAGCCGTAAGCTCCGACCAGAAACCCAATAGTTAGCGATCATTTGATACCCGGCTGTACATTAGGGCGCCCACGCGTGTCAAAACCACCACAGACGATATTATTAAGCCAAATCGCTCTCTTAGTTTTATGTTCTCCCGGTGCCCACCTAACAAATGTGATGGCGGCTCCGAGATATGGTTTAGGGTTGCCGGGGAACTGAATGGGTAGGTACTAGCTGTAAGGTCGATGGCCTGATGACTTTAAGTGCGCTTTAGCGTAGAACCAGATGGAAGCGTCGTTTTTTTGTGATGGCACAAGTTAAGTTATACTCTTGCCTTTGATTGGTATTCAAAAAACCGATTTATTACGATAAACTAAAGTAGATAATGAAAATGGAGCAAGATTTATGATATAATTGGAATATCGATTTGGTGAATTGTCAATTCAGTGAGATTATTATTAACTATGTCAAAACACAATTGACTTAACAAGTCGTTAATATTAAACGGAATACATATATGAATTCCGTTTAATATTAACGCCTTGTGAAGTCATCAATTTTGTTAAAATACTAACTGAGTTCGATGATCGGTATTATAATTTTTATTATCACATGTAAAGTAGTTTAACGACATAGCATCGCTTTTATTAACCGACGAAAAAGCGGTGACCACGCATAACTTTTTACAGAGTAGTCTGATTTTGATAATTATTTTTTTTACGATTGCCATCATACAATTAATTATTGCGAATTACAAAAACACGAACTTTAAGAAAGTATTAAAAACAGCGTTTTTAATAAACTGATTCGAAAATGAAGATGATGAGTACACAAGAACAACAAACATCGCTTTACATCTGACAACCCTGTACATAAAATATATCTTGGCGAGATAAAATAAGAATCAGGCTCGCATATTTGATGCGTTTAACCTTGCCTTTCTATTTCAACGAGATTAGATAAGATTTACAAAGGGATCCACGTCATCTTTATCTCCTATCCTATGTTTATAGCGAGTAATAAAAGATTATAGTTGCTAATGACTGCGTGAAATATTCATAGTTTTATAATGAGTGGTATTATGCATGTAGAAATAGATACTCAGGATAACTTACCGGTAGATTAATAGATACTTGGTTCTACGTATCACTTTTATACCACTTCATTCTTATTCCCCAGACTGACACACCAATTCCCTAGTTCCAAAATAAGTTTATGCTTGTGCTATGGATAGTAGGTGAACGGATAGACTACTAGATAATTTAATACGTTTATAAACAATCATCCATGACTCGAGTACAAATGTCCATGTTTATCACAGGAACCATTTGCCTCTAGCGGGATTCGAAACCGCTACCCTTGGTTTCGTAGCCAGGGTCTCTAACCACTCGACCAACGAGCCAGTTGGTCATAATAACTATATTTCGAGATCATTCTGAATATTTTCATATATCAATTCCGTTAATTAATATACATTCGCTTGATTTTATTTATTTTATAAAATATCGTTTTGTCTTCCAGCAATGTCAATGAATATTTAATGAACTGATTAACAAAATTCATGAATCGCAAGGAACTACAATCACCGAATACGAAGCTAACCTATATTCGCAGCTAATAAAAAATATTTTAACTTATTAGCCATTCAATATCTCTATTAGGATACCAAAATAGTGTCAGATTTTATTATTGAAATTGCTGTGTAAAAATTTATTACTTTATCACGTAATCAAACTACTAGATTATTGTAATTGGATAGGTAAGTATGAATAAAGTATTGAATAAGCAGCCAAAAGTAGAGCAGTAAAACACTTTGCAATTAATCAATGTAACTTGTGCGCAAGTTGCGAAGACAATCAAATATCATTAAAGCCCACACAAACAAAATAATTGTTTACCATTTAGGCCATCCATTATCGGAGCCAAAATTAATGTTTACGCTGACGGACGCCATTTGCCATTTCGCATTGAACAAAAGTTATTTCATTCGAAACAAGTTTTCTAACGGTTAAGTTAGTTTCAAAAGCACGTCTTTAACGATCCCCAACTTTGCATAACGCCATGCCATTAGAAAAGGTAAAAGTTTTAAGGAGCTAATTAAGTATCTGAGAGAGCTCATTGTAAGTCAGCAGCGGCGGCATAACTCCAGAGTTTCCATGAGTTCCATTCCATCACAGCACGTCCGTTGGTGAACAAAACCAATTTGTGTCCGCACGAAGTGGCTTCGTACGTGCGTTGCGTCGTAGGTGTGTATTAGCGCTCTCTAGTTATGTTAATACCTACGCGTCCGCCAACGGGCGCGGGCCCACCGCGCGCGCCCTCGCAGGTCACTCGATAACACTCACTAATCTCGAGTTCTCGCCTCGACCACGTGCTCCGAACGCCTCGCGGCTCCGACCTAATTATTTACTCGCACAGTTTTGAAACTCTTCCGAGCACATTACGGCCCGAATCGTTAGCGCTATGACAACAAAGCCGCATTTCGATTAGGTAGGCAGTTATGAATACTTGGATAGTTGGAAACAAAGTAACATTGGCGGAAATCCAACGTCATTTACAATTCTGATTTACTATACTGCATGAGCAATTTAAAAAGTTATTCCAAGTTTGCGGTTAGGAATTCGTATTTTATTTGCTTAACTAGTGTATAAATAACGGGGGTAGAGTTTTGTTTGACAAACGTATCGTACAATGTGATAAATGAAACTGAAATGAGTCACATCGGGCGCAATAAAAACGTTTCCCTGGGAATGTTCGGTGGAGTGGCTCTAGCATTATTGGCACCGTCCCAGCAACACGCTCATCACAATCACGCGACGCAGACATCATTTAACAGCAAATTTACCGTGTCGGCCGAATATGCAGCCACTAGGGTCGGATACCAGGTATCCGTAGAGATTCGGCTCGCGGATACAGCTTTGTAAACGTTAAGCTGCTCACTTCCCGCGTCTGTTATCGTATCCGTTCGATAGGCAAAGCTTTTCGCGCATCACAAATTTTTATCGTCGCTCGTTTAACGATTGAAGAAATATCGCAAATAAAATAAGCCAACAAGGAGCTCCGGCAGTTTTGATAAATATTCCTTTCAGCGCTTTTCCATTATTCGGAGGGAGACAAATGTCCCGTCGGTTTACTCCACTCGGCATCACGGCATTCTCTCATTAAAATGTCCCCGAGCGGCTGTCGTCCCCCGGTCGTACGCGGGGCGATTCGATACGATAATCGATTTTACTGCCAATCGCAATAAAATCGGTGATAAGCGCATTTCGTTTGTTTTAGTTCTGTCACACTTGGCACATTGCAAATCAATTGGAGGCGTGTATATCAACAAGTTTATTAATTGCGCCACGCTACGGAGTGAATAGGAGCTTTAAATTGTTCGAAATACGGACTAGAGACGTCAGCAGCTGGCGTCTACTGCGGCGAGGCGGAACCGAGGCGATACGGTCATATTAGTGTTGTAGTTTTATACACAATTTTGTTTATACGTTCTTATCGTCGGGTAAAGTCGCGGATCACGTAACTCTGTTTTACTGGATTTTACAGGAGGCACAAAAAATATTTCCACGGACTTTTTTTTAAGACTTGTCCCGTATATTTTATCAATTTCAGCAATCATATTTCGATAAAAGATTTGATAGAAAAATGGCAAATGGAAAAAAATATGGAGTTACCAGGTTTGCTACTTTAGCCGACGATAGTGCTCATGTTTTTTTTTTCACATTTAGTACCTATATCTCATTATTTCGAATAGTCAATTGCATTCGATAAAATAATTAATATAGTTAGAAAAAAATTGTTACCAAAGACATTTCATACGTATGTGAAATTTTAGTTTATTTGGCACAATGTAATGTTAATATCATTTCCAATTTAAAGTTAATTAATATAACGAATTAAACGTAATTATAATAAACAAACTAAAATATACAATGACATTATAGTTAACACCGTTTACGACTCGTAATAAAAGTTAAAGCTATTTTAATAAACGCAATTAAAAACTGGGTAATTATTATCGGGCCCGATAATCCAGTCGTTAGCACATTGCAAAAGTTCGGCCAATTAGGCGTCTCGTGGGCACGGGTTGAAAACAAGCCATTGCGGTTTCAGTCAAAAGCGCGCCAATAGAATTAAAATACTATTACGCCAATACAACGTTGATTGAGTCGGCTAGAATGGCGGGAGTTACTCGGGGGTTGCCATGCCGAGGAATTTACACCCTCAGCCTGTGGAATTCCGGGATTTTCCGACAATATTATACTCTTATTTTGCCAATTTGAAACATTTCGGTCATAACACCGGAATTGGAATTTCAAAGGGGAGTTTGGCCCCAGTTGGACGTTCACACCGTGGGTTATTAGATCGTAATTCGACACACATTAGTTGGGTGGGTGGCTATGAACACTGTTACCTATAGTCGGTGGAAGAGCCATTCTGGATATCGGATTTATTATCAATTTTTATAATTTATTTAGTATATTTTCACGCCGATTCAGATGGTTATACTTTTTGATAAAAGATTAAAAGTATAATTAACGAGAAAAATAAATAAATAGAAAAAAGCTTTGTCCCGTGTTGCATGTACTATTTTTAATAACCCTTAATTAATAAATATTATATAAAAACATTTATATTAAATTTGTTTATATAATATTTATTACATAAATATTATATAAACAAATTTAAGGGATGTAATGAATTAAACATAATTGATTGAATAAGCATCGCTCAAGCAATAAAAAATACAATATAGCGGTACAGATAACCCGCCCTTAGCAGAAATTCTACAGAATTAACAACATCTCTAAAACTTCACATGAAACTGTGTTAAAAGATTCACACATTTCGCTAACAATTATATTTATAAAATAATGAGGTAATTTGTAGTATGTAGCAACACAGGTCGGCACAGCACCGGGCCCGCGCGCGTTCCTCCGTAATTTGATTTGGAGTGGCGCGGGAGGAGGGGGCGGAGCGTTGGGGGGGGGGGGGGAGCACGATCGATACCGCGGGGCGCCGCGTGTTGTTATGGAAACCGTAGCTACTACCCTCGCGCCTCCAGATTTTGTCGGTTGTCCCACTAAATTAAACAAAGAGACTCGCTGATATTATTTTCAGGTGTTCCCGGGCGGCCGTGAATAGATTTTCGGGGATAACGTCCGGATTTTAACTTTAATATCTGCTAAGTATAAATTGTAAATGAGTGCCCTTCGTTCACTCCAGTTAAACGTTGCGATGTTGTTATTGCGATAAATGGATTAGGATTATTGGTAAAAAAAGCTATATACAATATAACAGTTTATGAAAAAGTAATATTGACTGTTTGGTATATATGTGATGTAACTTATCTTTTATATGATGTTATTCAGCTTGTATATTAATAAATAAACGTGTTACCAATGTATAAAATCCAGGACAAATCATTTTTGGCTAATTATGAGATCTATGTAGGTAAAATCGTAGTCAGTAGCGTAGTAGTGTGACAGATAATATTATTGAATATGTTCGTTTCCTATCTAATAAAGGCACAGTATTTAAGCGGGAATCCCGCAGACGAGTGGGACGTATATCGGTGGAACAAAGAACCTTCTCATTAGTTTACCATGCGAATGGGAATGGGGACAGAATTGGTGGCTTGTTTCCGAACGAAGGCTATAATATATACCTAAGTATAGAAATATGATATGTATAGATAAACGTATTTAATCCAATATCGACTAAAATACAGATAATTTAGAAGCTATGAGATAGATAACTTTAGATTAAAAAAGTTTTGTAGATAAGTAGTTTTTTGAAAAGTGTTTGTCACACTATTATTTAATTAACGGGTAAAACACGTACTTTCTAAATGTAATCAACTAAGTAACTAACAAACTATACAAAAATATTTCAGTGGGTCTATAGTTGTCTTGTTATTTTTATTTATTTTTCAACACTTACAGCTATTTTTACAGGCTTTAACCTAATACAATAGAATAACTACTTAATGTATTTATATGATCACGTTGAATCTTTTGTCTATTGTGATTCAAGAGTGAATCAACGTAAAAGTGTAAAAATCCGCACATTCAAAACGGATCAAAGTCGCAATGTAATATTCAAACAAAATGTAGCTATCAAACAGAATCCAATTAGCTCAATAACTCAATATCCCAGGCCTATTCTGCCATGCTTGGTTCTGTAAAAAAAATCAACTTGTTTTATACATTATATGGTTTCCGAGTAAACTACATCCAATATTACACAAATCAATGATGTGTTCGAAACTTGATATTAATACCTAACAATTACTTAGCTGCACCAAAATCAATACAAGTATGCTACCACTTACTATACTGAAGGGTCCGAAGGAGTTATTACTATAATCGTTTCTCACATTAGTAAAGAGGTTAAAGATAATGTTGAAGGCAATTACTGGTACTTGAGCGATTAAATCGTGATTTAATATCAACGTGAATATTGCATACCGCAAATTATATTATCTATTTGAGTACCTGTCATTGATCTACTAGAATGTAGCTATGAGAAAGCCATTAACGCAACAAAACTTAGCGCATTATTTCGGTAATCGAATAATAGTTAGAAAATAATATTGTTAAATTAAATACCTAATTGGACCTATTGCTCTATTCTAAAGATTGTGCGTTATTAGTTTGAAGTATAACAGGACATTTCTATTGTTATATAACGCTGCTCTGCGTCACACAATTGCGCCAACTCATTTCAGTGCGCCAAGTCAACTCACTTCTTCAATGTGTTTGAGTACAAAGTATTATATTGATTTAACTCAAAATAGCGCTGTGGCGCATCAAAATGGATCGCGTCGTGGGAGTATCGTTGTGTACTCACTTTGTACTCAAACACAACATTTGAACGCGAATACTGTGATACAGGGATTATCTGCTGTAGTTCAGGAACACGTGTCTTTACAGATTACGACAGCAGCGGGCGGAGGCTGCAGCTCAAATGTCCGTTTGTGGCGGCTGACACGGGGATTAGCTCAGGAAGGGATTTGAACACGCTACGACCTAATTAGCAAAAGGCATACATCCAGCACAGCAGTAGGTACTAGCTAGATTCATGTCATTAAAACATGTAAGTATAATAATTATTAAAAAAACAACGCAATGGAAAATTCCGTAAAATAAATACAAATATTATGCGATTTCTAATTTTTTTGAAAATTTAATGATGTAAATCGTTTGTATTGTTCCATTATAACCATGACCGTGAACTGATTTGTAAAATTTTCCCCAATCAAGGATAAATTCAGACAAAATTTACTTCAATGTAATTTATATAATTAATTTATTGAAACAGTGCCAAAAGTAGCAGAATAACGCTCTTTCAGCTTTATAACGAGCTGAACTTATTAACTAGCTATATAATTATCAGTATCAAGTGCCTCACATTGAAAAGTAAAGCTCTAACAACAAAATGAACAAAGAACAAAGTAAACTAGGAAAACAGAATTTCCAATAACCAACTTTGCATGTCCGCTGCATTCAATTAAACTGTAATTACGGAAAATGGCATGAAGATTTTGTTATAACCATTCTGTTTCGAGAGCTGAGGGCGGTGGCGAAATCAATGCCATTCCCAGCTGCAACAACAGTCTGCATGTTCGTGTTAAACTGTACGAAACATTTAACGTTAAACTTGTTTTTATCGTTAAAACAGCGATGCTCTATTTATTTAAAATTTATTGATAGCGCTGCTATTTTAAGACTTTAATAATATGCTCAAAGTTATTTATGTTAACCTTTTTTGAGCACGACGACAGACTATCTGTGCCGATTTAGATCTTATCTCTTTTATCTATAAACTAGTTTTTCTCTTATTCAAGTTACTGAGAGACTTCGGACGTCTCGTAAGATCTAGCGTATTTGTTTGAATAAAAAATAGCCTATATAACCTTCATTAAATTTCAAACTTTTGATTTACTAGATGTCATTGCAATTAGTTAAGCTGTTTCAGCTTAAACAGACAAACATCTTTTCTTTCGTATTTATAATATTATTAAGAATGTTGTTGATAGCGCTGTGCTGCTATTTTAAGGCTCGGTTATAAAATGCTCATGGTTATTTATGTTAACCTTTTTTGCGCACGACAACACACTATTTGTACCGATTTAGATTCTTTCATCTTTATTCATAAATATTTGATATTGGTCCCTTTCGAGACCGATATGATTGAAAGAGGATTGTATTGTATTTCTTTGCAGTCCAAAGATATTTGCTGCTATTGTCTCGTTATTTAATAGATGAGATTTTATGAATGTTATTGGAATGTTTGGAGAGCCAATCGAGAAGTTTTTTAAGAAAATAAATGGTAGACAAACTGTCTTACGAGAAAACTTCTTTATAGGCATATGAATATTATTATATATATAAATTATTATATTTAGACATATAAATTACTTTTACTAAAGACACCTTACAGTACAATTTACTTAGTTAATTTTAAAAGTAGCAATATTTTATCGATTGATAACTATTGGGGGTCGAGCTAGTATAATCTTTGATTTATCATTAGTAGAAATCTCATTATTTTATGCAAAACATAATAACAAACATAGTTCTAGATTAGTTTGGATAAATCAATATTCGCCCAAGAGATCCCATACTATAAATGTCTCGTCACATTTTCTACGGTAAAAATAAATCTTCAAATGTCACACTTTCGCAAACTGTTAACAATACATGTCTTAGTCCAGCAAGCAACTAAACACTAAAAGGAACATGTGTCATCCAGCCCCATTGTTTACGGATAAGATACGATTGTTTATGTGGCAATTTCTATCGGAACAAACTGAGATATCTCCGAACACTAGCTTACTAATGAATGCGGTGTCCTTGCGGGTAATGGTGTGCCGCGGCCGCCGGCACAATTCAATAGGTTCATTTAAATTGGCTAGAGTGCAGATAACCAGACATAAAAGGGCGGGCGATGATGCTAATACTTGCACTTAACCCGGCTCGCGGCACCTTGCGCGTCCCGACAAACTGGTTCTGCCGACCTTCCACCGTCCAGACACAATCGGAGAGGAACAGTGAGGCGTCTCACACTTCTCTTTAAATTCTAAGGGTCTCTGACTGTTTAACTTGCCAGAACTGGAAATATAGCAACGCTGTCCGCGACATCGCTAACAAATGAGCAGTGAAAGTTTATTCCTTATGCTCATTTTATTGATAACCTTCACAATATGTAATCCAAAATAAAGCGGAAACAGAATTAATACTTGAAATGACTAATTGAGTGCTTTACTTCATAAGTTACAGTCATTAAGTAATCAATTAAAGGCCAAAAGCGTTAACCACTTGTTTGTGTCAAAATACAAACATGTAGTTTATCATAAACAGATTTGCTCAATACCTGTATCAGTAGACTGTGGTGTACTAATTTAGCAAGAACTTAGATATCGGAGTGTGGACATATTATGAAGTTATTAGTGATATCATCAAATCGTCAATCAGTTTGTCGCTCTCGGCATTTTAACGATACACGAGTAGTCCTACGTGTAAAAAAACAGTACTCAATTAAATAGGGTGTCGGTACTGGCACGTTCACTACGTTGTGGCACTCCGCCTCGCTCCTGCGCGCTCATGCAACCCTGGTACCGCGATCGACACACTCGATTACGATTCGATTCGAACGCGATGAATTTCGATCGAATTAATTAACGATTTAAGTCTTTCGATTACTTTTTTGTTCACTACCCTTTAAGTACCATGCCCAACAGCAAGAATGAGAAATTACGTGCGTTCGTGTTTTGTAATTTTAATTGAACTTTATAAAAAGTGTTTGGTGTATGAATGCGATAAAGTTTTTATAGAGGATGGATGATTTACCAGCTAGCGAAATCAACTAATCTAATTATATAACCTGCGTATTTCTCTGTAAATTATTTTATTGTTTATTGTAAGTAAAGAAACACATATTACACACACATGTATCTGATGTAGGCATATTAAAAATATTGGAAGCATTTAATAAATTCTTCAGATCTTAATATCGTTGAATTTATACTTAAAGACAAATATAAAACGGAAATTTAGTGGAATTTTATTATTCATTAGTAAAATCAGATTATCGTAGGACACGTTGCTAGTGGTAATATTCTTTAATGTTTTAGATTAGATTTTATCATTAAATAGCAAAGTTGATAACATCGCGCAACGCAATTTGCACATGTTTCGATCTGATAATTCAAAAGAAGGATAATGTTAATCTGTTTATGTGATCGGATTATCTGAACAAATATTATAACGCTGAGTCAATCAATATAAAATCACACGTAATTGACAGCATCTAGATATAGATAGGAGAGTTTATTTCTTACAGGGAGAGAAGATCTTACGTATGTACATTTACGTTTACATTACGTACCTACATTTTATTTTTATTTTACCTTAAGTTCAATAAGTCATTATATCTAATACAAATTGAGTGCCTTTAGTTTAAAGCAGTAATAAAACTTTATGATAATAAATCATATCGTCGCTTATCGTGCAATACTGCGTTTCTACACTTGGCGTAAGGTAATTTAAAATTTTAAGTCATTTTAATTAAATCCCAGTTTTATTTACGGCTGAATGTGGTTAAAGGGTCTTGCTGTCCCTTTGATTCTGCCTACTTCTTCGGGGATTACGGGCATGATATTATTTATGTATTTAAGTCATAATTAGACTTTATAGCAAAAGCTACTTACGCGGTATTTTTGTATAAGCGACGATATAGGTTTTTAAATAAAAATGCTAAATGTGTTACTAGGTAACATGTGCCTGTACTAAACAAATAAATACTTAACAGTTAAATTGAGCCTTCTTTTACGCCGTTTTTGTCGCTTTTTTATTAAGGAACGAAGCAGACATTTTAGGGAAAATTACAGATCGGCTCGGTTACAGCCCAAATCACAATGCTTTTGTTAAAAATGTAAACTAACAATACTAACACAGTTAGGTACGTTTAAGAGTTTTCAAAATGCTTCGTCATTTCTATAAAATCCATCAAAACGGAGTCACTGGCCGCAACCAGAACAAACAACAATGCAACCATTTATTTACGAGTATCGACGAAAATGTGGCGTAAAAACTCGAACAAACTTATTTCAGTTTGATTTTTCAAAGTAGCATGACCGTGCCGGCGTATTTATACACACTTAGACCGAGAAATCAATAGGTAGGTGGTTTTTTTAAACCGGTTTTAGCGTTCTTATTGAATTCAAAACTTCATTTAAATGAAATGGAACTCTCAGAGGTCCTTTGATGACGTGGAAAGGAACGTGTCTAAACGTCATGGTCGGTATGGTGTCTACAAAAAATACAAAGTTGAGTAATGAAGCTAAACGACAGACAATTTGTATGAGCGATAAGCGTGTTATCAGCTGTATCGGTGCTGGCCTGTTCGGGGCCGCTTACGTAACCCCACTCAATTAATTTGTTCATATTTTCAAACGATACCTTTAGGCAGTAACAGAGAACTTGTTTACTTACTACAAAGGCCAAAAGTTGATCGGAAAATATTCGACGATTACGTATTAATTATTTTTCTATTAATTAGCGAATAATTTTGCTTACGATCAAACAACATTTTCCGCAGTTTAAATCCAACTGAAATTTTCCACAAATTATCAATTGGTATGCGATATAGCTCTAGGTTTTTTGATTTAAACTACTTAGCTAGGTTTCATACATAGCGATGTAAATGCAATCTGTGGCTAAGTAAACACTTTACGGTATGAGGTTTCGACTAGATTGCGCCAAATCCGAAAGTCGCTCTCATCTATACTTATAATAAATCTGTAGAGAGGTCAATTCTGTACATGAAATATGATGAATATTTTCAAAATAACTATCAGGGGGTGATTAGTGATCGATACTGATGCCAAAAATGCAATCAGTAAATTTTTGGCTGTCTGTCTGTCTGTCTGTATGTTCCTTATAGAAACAAAAACTACTCGACGGATTTTAACGAAACTTATTACAATTATTCTTCATACTCCTGGGCAGGTTATAGTATACTTTTCATCACGCTACAATCAATAGGAGCAGAGTAGTGAAGGGAAATGTTGGGAAAACGGGAGAAATTACTCAATTTTTTAAGCTTCCGTCGCGTGTGCAGCCTTAATGGTTAAAGTTACATAGAAATCATGTATGACGAAAATAGTCTTTATAATATTAATCATAAACGCGGGTGACACCGCTGGCACAGCTAGTGGTTAATATTTAATCAAATGTCTCGATCACTGTGACCTAGGAGATTAACCTCATTGGATTTGCGTTTATTTGCATTAATGGCAACGCATTATTGCCCCAATTTGGTGATTGGCTCGGTCGCACGATTAACAGCGCAGAAATTAAATTGGAGTTGAACTAAAAAGCTATACTATATTGAGAATACACATGTCATTATTTTGTTAATGACGAAGAAGAGGTACTTGAAAGGAACAGATTATGGTCTGAACAAATAAGAATAAATTTTAGCGTTACGTCTAAGAGGTAAAAAAATATTATTTTCTATTTCGCTAGAATATTCCGTCACTAGATATACATAATACTTTCCTTTCCTTCATATGAAAGAAAATGAGAAGGGTATGCTTAAGTATACCTTACTCACTTTAAGAAGAATTTAATGGAATTATTGCATGTTTTATCAAACCTCCATCTATAACGATGAATTACGAAAACGTAATATCGTTGAAGAAAAAACGGTCTACTTAATTCCACAGTCTCTATTCTATTCGGGTACATGTAGATTTCATTAAACATATTACTCGAATAGCCGTTCATCTCTCCCATCACAAACAAAGCAATATCTGCTCTCAACGATCCCTTATTCGGTCGTATATAAGTGACGCAACCTCTTGTCTTTGTCATTCTCCTCGTTATTTGGTTACGGTTCTCTAACCACAGAATTTTGCTTACTACTGTCTGAATCCAATTCAATACAAGCTAAACAAACATATATTCCTAGCTTTATACTCCGTCCCTAGTATTTGTTATAGCCATTATACATACTAGATTTATCGAGATGGTATCATTAAAGCCTTCTTCTCTTCTTCGGATTTTCGTTACCCTAAAAGCTTGCTTGTTTTCAGAATACCACATGATGTTACCTCTCATGGTCTAGCAAGTCATGCGAATCCTAAACAATTATGAAATTACAAATTTACAGTACTTACAGTATTTTTATTCTTTTTTTTCACAGCTCATTTTGTTTTCACCACAACCAAAGGGTTTAAACAGCGGACCTAATTTTTAATTACCTCGGGTGTTTGATTAGCGTGTCGGTTGAGTTCCACCCTATATTTTCCTGCGGGAACACGAGAGGGTAATACTCCAAATTCCAAATCGGATTATGGTAGGTACCCTGCTCCATAATTCGCATGGGGCAAGCGTAGTGACCTAATCCCCTCAGTAACATAAGGGTCCTATCGCTTCAGGGGAGTTAGTATTTATTCACACAATAATGGCGGTTAATCAACTTGCCAATCTACTAAGTGTAGTGAAAAAAATTAATTTAGTCTTTGTATTGTGTTATCAATATATCAAATGATAGAAAATTTCCTGACATATCCGGAATTTTTAAATCTCTGTGTGTAACACACGGACGAGAGAAAAAAGAAGGACTACACCCCTCTAACTAGACTTTGTGCCTTTCCGATGCTCCACATGACATTTCACTTACAGCACACATAGACGACGACGACATTAGTGATCCACATCGTCTTAGAGGGGTGGAGTCCTTCTTTTTTTTCTCGTCTGTGGTGTAACAGAAAAAATGGAAATTGTTAGATATTGACTGGCTCAATGGCTCATTCGGTAGTGACCCTGCCCCATGCGCCAAGAGTTGTGGGTTCGATCCCCACCCCGGACAAACATTCGTATAATGAATACTTGTGTTTTTTTCTGTTGTAATACCACTGTTGATTCTGATATCCGTAACACAAGTGCTTAAGCTACTTACCTCGGAGTCAGATCAATGTATGTGATGTAGTCTGATATTTATCTTCCATTTTATTTTCGAGCAATAAGGGAAAATGTAATTGAAGTTTATGCTCGAATCTATCCATAGATATTTTGGCATTTATAAACAAGATACGTCACAAATTACGATCTACCGCTAACGAACAAAAGGCTGCTAAAGCTCTTTATACTATTCCCGATGTTGTTAGCTATTCGCCCGGTTTTTTCTCATTGGTCGAGTTGTCCTACAATTCAAACCGCGCAATATTGCGCCTTCACCAATAGGTACTCTCGCGTAATCCCTCGGCGCTCCTAAATTGGTTTTATCGTGAATACAAGCCGTTTTAACGCGGATTTACTACATTTTTGCTTCTTTTTGCTTCTCCTAATTAATCGCTATTTTGTTAAGCTTGTCCGCTTTTTTGCCGTCCATGTTTGTTCAATGATAATGTACCCGGCCAGAATTTCGAACGCTGGTTGATGAGTATAATGTGGCCACTTTTTGAAGCTAATTAAAGTTGTCGAATGGAATTGATTTGCAAAGAATCGTCGACCGTGCAGGGTGGGGCGAGGTACAGGAGCTTAATTGGTTTAGTAATTGGCATGTCAGTTAAGTATTTTAAAAAAGTTAAGTACTTATGAAAGTATCTTGTTTTCAATGATAGTGCTTAATGGAATATATAAACAGGAAAAAGGTGTCAATATGAAATGATATTCGTTACTCTTCCACGGATAAAAAAAAATCTGTCACAAATTCTCTTTACCTTGAACCGAATTAGCACCTAAGCTATTTTTACATACATAACATAACATCACGCCTATTACCCCCGGAGGGGTAGGCAGAGTCAAGGGGCAGCAGGCTCCTTTAACCACATTCCGCCAAAAAAGCTATTTTTATGAGAGAATAATAGACAATTCTCGAGACTTGCACGAGCTATTTCACTTTACTGTTAGAGTTCTACTAATTTAAATCTGCACAAACTTCGTATACGACGAGTTTAATCCCACACTGACTACGTATATAAGATGCTCCTGCGCTCAATTTCAATTCTCACACATCTTCACACGCTCATTGGCGTCGTGATCCCGCGGCTTCGCCCGATTCAGGCAAAGGAAATGAAATTTCTCACAATGGCACAAAACAAACCCAATTTTCTTCGCCGTTGACAATAGTAATTTGCCGCCTGCGGAATGGCTGCCGTGTGCACGGTGGGAGTCGAGCCATTACGCCTCATGGAGCCATGGCGATTCGTGGCGTGGTAATGACTATGAGACGGCTCTGGGAACCGTGGGGCGTTTGCAAACGGTCATTCCGATATGATTTTAGAAAGTGTTTAAATATGGAAGCAACGTTTTAAACTATAAAAGACGACAAATAAGCATATGGCCTGCGGGATGGTTAGCAGTCATCAAACGCTATGGGCGTTTACAGCACCATTGGTGTATGTCTTGTCAATTTGGTTATATCGTGGATATTACAGGCTGTTTTAACGCGGACTTACTACATTTTATATAGCATATTGCAAAGTGTCTAATGATGAAGGCAGGCGATTTATCCTCTTGATCAGGTAACATAAATAACAATAGATGTAAGACATTGTCTCGTTTATCGCCTGGCCATATTTTTAAACTAGCTTTAGGTATATTTTAAAATATTTTTATGGATGCATTATGTACTTATTTTATTTTATAAACAATGCCTCTACTTAAAACAGAATGCGTCTAATTTCTTGAATTTCACCGTTAAATATAGAAGCCGCAATAGACACTTATATTTTCCGCATCGGCTCAGCGCGACGACAACGCACATTTACGAGTATAGCAATTGACATCCAGTCCACCGCTTTTATCGGCATAATACCTTGATTTTATAGCGTATTCAAATAGAAAATCGGACCGAGATATGGTATTGCAAGCGCTTATTGAGCTTCTACTTAACAGAGTTAAACAGCACACATTTTCATTTTATAGAATATCAATCAATAATGTCTGATAGAGTAGGCGACAATTTAGCCACTTGTTTACAGAATTTTAAATTTTTTCTTCTCAGTCCAGTTTTATTTATGGTTAAATGTGGGAAAGGTCTTGTTTCCCCTTGACTCTGCCTACCCCTTCGGGGAATACGAGTGTGATATTATAAATCAATCAATAAAAATGTTAATATAATTGGCGCCTACAAAACTAGACAAGCTATCATGCTGTAGTTTTTAGGCCCAAGTGATGAGATTGAAGGTTACAACTAAGCACAAAAGATTAATTATCCCAGTTACTATAAATGGACAATATTTTTTTGTACAATATACCATATTGTCCAAGCTGTATGTGAGTGCTAGTCTCCGCCTGAGGTAAACCAAAAACCTCTGTTGGTTGAAACCAATAAAATGAAGAAGTGATGTAAGGATATTTTTTTTCCTTTGATCTTTATTTTGATATATGTGGAGGTCAAAGAAATACTAGCATGCGTGCAAGCAATACTACAGATATGGTAACTAGTTTTTATGTTTTCCATCGTTTGAAGACGGTCTACCGACGTCGGACATCGATATTCCCACACACGCCCGCGTACGTGGGCTATCCGCGAATCGCGTGAACTGTTTAGGGATGCAAACGATACATCGATGTTGGCCGCCGATATTTTATTATCGCAAGGATGTACGGTGCTATTCCAAACGATGTTTTGCATTTCGAATAAGACCACATAATTTAGAATTTATGAACTAAATTAGATACCAATTTGTTTGAAATTCTACATGATGTTCATGAATATTTGATTTTATTACAACTATAATATTAAATAACCGTTTATTTTTTATAAGTTTGTGTAAACTGTGTTCCTTGCCTAGCATGTCGTACTAATGGTATATCGCTGTGGAGTTTGTGATTATGTTGGCGACGAGGTAGCCACTTGTTACAACTTTTTTACAATTTTCTATCTTACCCAACACAGTTTTACATTTAGCTAAATAGTCAAACAGAGAAAAAGCTAATTTTAAGGAGCTTGCTGTTTGACTCTGCTTACCCCTTCGGGGATTGCGAGCGTAAGGATATGTACGTTTGTTAAATATCGAACCATCGACCCATCGAGGTTTTTCTTCGCAACGCTTGCATCCCTAACTGTAATTGGCTTTAATCAGGCGCTGGCGTGCCGCCATTCCGCGCGGCTCACCCGAGCCATTTGTAATTGCATGGATTATTTGTTAATTATTTGTGACGACCGCTATGCTCCGGTGAAATCTGATTGTCTGCTGTAAATAATGAAGCGGAGAATAATTATTAATGTCCTCAATACTTAACGAGTTTACAGTAGCTTCCTATATTTTAAGTAAATTAAGACTTGTTCTTCAGTTTGTAGTAATCGCTGATAAAACAAACGTAGTCTAGATAAATAGAGAATAGAAACATACAATACTATATAAACTATGTGCTCATATTCTTTATCTAATTCTTCGTAGATGGTTAGAAAAGCAGCAAATATTTTGATTCAGGAAAAATATGTTTATATTTTACAATCCGATGTTTCACACGCACTTCTCACTACATCACATCACAAGCAGTCAACGCAGATTGTAGCTGTCGGCCCATCAGAGCTCATGAATATTCGATCCACCTATCGTCATCATGGCTCATAAGCCCACCCACCACTTTAACTCGCATTATGCCCCAACACCTAATTTACACCGCAAGTATTAATCAATTCAACAGCATATTACTGGATTAACCGTATCATTCTATTACCTGGTAAATGTAAGATTCCGGACGGGGCCGGCGTAATTGGCCGTTACGTCACACCGCGGTGATGTCGCTAAGAAATTTCTCCGGGGAAATGGGAAAACAAATGAGAGAGCTCTTATCTACGCATTACCGGCGAGCTGCGTGATTTACGAGCGGCTACCTGCTCCACACACGCGCCCTCGCGCCTCGGAGCGAATGCCAGCGAGCCGGCTGCAGACCTTGAGAGTAGAGTAACTTCACCCGGCGCAAAAGCCTTATAGAGTCAAGAATAAAGCTATAACTCCCCTTCATGAATAATATCTCATTCATAATCCGCGAAGCCATCAGAAAAATATTCAACAATGACAGTGACTATACGACGACTAAAGGACTAATACAATGCAAATACATAGTTAGTGGTCCATGATAAAACATATTTTATAAAGTAATTCTTTATCACTTAGATGTTATGAACCTCTGGTCTAAGGACGTAACGTACGGTAGTTTAATGGTGGTAATGTAGATGGAAGTCAGAAATACTGATACTGTCATATAATTAAATTAAATTTGTTACAATCTGAATATACTACTAAATGTTTCTTTCTTTCCTTCAATCTGAAGTTCATTTACTATAACAGGATATTTAGAGAGAGATGCGTTTTGGTCTAAAAAAATACATTATGATAATGTTTGTAAAAATCGTCTTAATCGTGATATACGAGACCAATGATTAACCTATTGACTATAATTAATATAACAGCCCCGGCCATTATAAGCGTGACCGTTGTGTTCACGCGTACACGCGAAGCGTGAGGACATTTCTGTTAATGTCGGGGATGAGGCAATGACGTGATAGCGATGAACAGTCATTTAAACTGCTAATACTTGTGTAGAAATTGGCTGGACATAAAGATATCCCTTTACAATCCTACTTAATATTATAAATGCGAAAGTTTGTTTGAATGAATAAAAAAATTGCTGAATAAATTTTAATGACACTTTAGAATAATGTAGCTTATACACCCGAATAACATATAGGCTATGTTTTATCGACGTACCACGCGAGCAAAGCCGCGGGCAGAAGCTAGTCTTGAATAAAACTAGTTACAATTCGCAACCTTCATCAGACCCTACGCGTATGAAATATAATCTTACTAGCTTCTGCCCGCGGCTTTGCTCGCGAGGTACATCGATAAAACATAGCCTATATGTTATTCGGGTGTATAAGCTATATTATTGTAAGGTTTAATAAAAATCTATTCAGTAGTTTTTCCGTGAAAGAGTAACAAACATCCTTACATCGTCACAAACTTTCACGTTTATAATTTTAGTGGGAAATAGGATACAGTAGGACGGTGAATCACACTATCTCTTACGATGATACTTCACTGCGATTCTCTACACTGCAACCTCGCATTATACCGGTTTCGCCAAGCGAAAAGACATAACCCGGTTGAGAAACACACGTGAATTGAGTGTTAAACATGTAGACTGAGACGTTGCATAAATGCTCGAACAGAAACATGATTTGTCGGCGGCTGTCGCGAGCGGATAGCTATCAAGTTGTTTGATGACGAATCACTTCGGACAACAAAAACCTTTCAGTGCCTACAAAGCGAATTAGTGTGAACAAATATTGACTGAGAGCTCCCGAGAGTTTGTTGCTCGCAGCCGACAGCATTTCGCTTTATACGATAACAGCGAACCCGCAATTATTCTAGTTCGCCCTCCCAGTTCGAACGGACCGTTCCCGGAAGATCCTTTGTCCCCATCGGCAGGTAGCGTCGACCGGGAAAAGAGACGTGCCACGTTGACTCACCGGACATTAACATAAAGGTGATAAAACTAGAACCAACATTCGATTTGAACGCTTGAAACGTATCACACTTGAATCACAAAGCACACAATCGGTAATTCGGCTGTTGCGTTACCGCTACCCGATTACTTTAACCAGCGAACAAATCGTCTAATAAAGTTGCTGCCACAAACGTCTCATTGAAAATTTGAAGCCGTGGGCTGTGATCAAATGGAGCTCCATTACATTAGCATAGCGTTTAGTTTAAGAATACGTCTTGCCGCGCGGAGCCCCCGGCGGACGGCAAATTGCCAGTGGGCGGCGTCCGCCTGATCCCGCGACCCCTCTGATAAATATTCCATCTATCGGCACCGACAAAAATGAATGTCCAACGAAATACTCGATAAAAACGACTCCGCCGAAAAGAAATGAAGGGAATTGAAGTCTTTTGAATCCAAATTAAAATTAATCCATCCGGAAAACAGAAGGATATGAAAAGTCCAACAAAAGGGACAAAGGAAAAAATTCGAAAAGGAATCGGACGGAATGATGAAAGAAAGCAAAAAGAAAACGTTTGTGGAGCGGCGTGCAGTGCGCCTCCGACGGGTTCAATTATGCCGCGCTCGGCTAATAGGTGTGATTCCGATAGAGAAAACGGGATTCGCAAAATGACTGCTAACCTCGCTTACGGACAGACAAATGGATTCAATGATTAACATACACTTTTAGGACAAGTAAAACAGTTTATAGTCTAACATTCGTCATGTTAATAATCTTTGTGCATGACACGGCAAACAATTGACACGGAACAGTTACTGACAAAAAATTGTTTACCATAATTTATGATTCAATAAAGCCTTTTAAAGAGTCTAAACGGTTAATAATGGAAGGAGTGAAAATTCTTAAACTTGAACTTTTAGTTAAAGCGCTTCGAACAATGGAATTGATAACGGTACTTTTTAGATTAATAGAAACCCATTGATTTCGACAATCGAGATAATATCAGATAGGACACCGTTAAAGATTATAATCGTAGATTAGATTGCGTCGCAGCTGGCAATAAAGCAAGTAAAACTACAGAACAAATCGAGTACAGGAATTTCGAGAAATAAAGTGTCTAACTGCTCACAAACAACTCGTTAAAAACATATCGAACACCACAGGAACAATAAAGATATGATTGAAAAGCCTCCGGGCGATTGCAATTGTATTCTTGAACAACGTTGGTACGTACAAAGAGCGAGGCAATAAGTACGGTGCACAATAAGCGATTCCATGAAAGGGAATAGCCAAGGTTTGCTCACAAAGCGGGTTGTGTTTCGCGCGCCGCCCGCTGGGCTCCCGCGGCGCTGCGAGCGCGCTGCCCGAAAAAAGTTACAAATTGGAGAAGCGGAGGCCGGCCGCGGCGCGCTAACGAGACGCGACCATGTTTAAAACATTCCCGTGTATGTCCAGTGTCCACCACATCAAAACACGTAGAACCGTTTCTTATTGCTTTATTGACGGCGCAATCATGCCTCGTGTCGTGTCATAATACCGGCTTATTGCTTGCTATTCATGATACGTCGCTTTTTATTAGAGTCATGCTAGATTTAGCATACGGTAAACGATTCGCAGTTTTGTAACAAAACATGATTCAGGTTTTATAGCTTCTAAAAGTAGAGGGTTATGTGAGCTTCTAAAATAAAGACAAGGAGCTAGATTGGTTCGTATTTTCTTACCTCTGGAAATATAAAATGAATTGTGTTCGCTTTATATTCCGAAATATGAAATTCCTCCCATTATTCATCGAATCGTAGTGCCTATATGTTTCAAGCCAACACAATGCAAATTACCCACTCGACAAATAGAGCAGCAATAATTTCAATGCCTAATCCTATCGCTTTTGCAACAAGCGTTTCAACATTTTATTGTTGGGTAAATGTTAATACGGCATTATAGAATAACTTGTCGGGTAAGTAATAAAACTAATTATATCAGATCGGAGTGATTGAATAAGCAATGTGGCTAATTTACAGATCTGACTCGTTCAGTCACGTTTTATATGACAGCCATTTGTCACAATTTGCTTGATAGCACAAATTTTGTTGTGCAATTTTAAAGAGAAATCGGAAAGGTATTTTAATGCGATTCCACCAACCGGACAAAGTTACAAGTAGGTTTGTCTAAACATTTTTACAAGTTATAAATGTGCCCTTGGTAATAACTAATTTGACAAGAAGGCAATGTCTGATATTGATTCTCATACTTTTTGGTTTTGATTTTGTTCTTTTGAAAGTAATTAGAACATTCTCAAATTGATGCCGAATTAATTAAAAAAATATATATACACTAAACATACGAGCTTTGACTGAAAGACTGCTGATACTGAATAAGTGAAGTCAGGACAAGAGCCCTCAAATTAACAGGACAAATAAAATGTACGGCCGAAGTTTTCTTTCTCATTAGTTAGAGTACAAAGTAATCTTTAGATTCCCATGTTTACGTACTTATTTATACAATACGTTATTATGTATTTCATTTGATGCCTCCACTAACCGTCTACTTTACATTCTAATATTTACAATAGCAATAAATTCAATTATCAATCTATTAGAATTTTTATATCATCCTTATTTCTTCGCAAATGCAGCGTGGAGTCGTGACACGTTTCCACGACTAGTACACAATATACGGGCAGTACTCTCAAGTGTCAATGAGAATACAGAACGCCTTATTATGCAGTTCTTCATGTGTTCGTCGTGAATATATTTGTTCCAATTCAATGCAGGTAACTTGGAAAAGTTTCTACGCCTCTGCAAGCTTTGTTCGGTTATTCGTTTGGTTAATAAAATAGTTTCGAACTGTGGGCCATGGCGGATTGAAGGAACCTAAAGGTCATAGGGGTCGTTCCGATATTTTCTACATTTTATTGTGGTTGAAATATGAACAGAACAAAGCCGTGTTATTCTTTAGCATTTTCATTTGTTACACTATAGTAGGGATGGTTTGACATTGATAGAAATATCACATAAATCTTTTTATTTGTACTATGAAGGTAAGTTTTTTAATTTGTTCAGTCTGCACGGCTGTTAGGCGCAGAAGCGTACGTGCCTTTCATACTCGTTTTCTTTGTTAAAATCTCATATAGATTAATATCTTAAATGAAGATCATACGTAAAACGTACAGCATTTTTTCAATACAACACAAAAGTACAAAAATTACCTTCAGATTACTATAGTAAATAGGAAGGTGTGTAATAGCCAGTCATTGATGCTAGCTTAGACTGCATCTGTAGCATCCATGAGATCATTCCTCAGGTATTTTTATCTATAGAATCAACATGTACATCTTGATAGTAGGCTAGTCTTTTATCCTAGTCAGAAGCGTTCCTTTACCAATCGATTTCGTGGTAACTCGTTCCAATTCGTCAGGATCGCGATGAGCTTGATAAAAATTCACATTCGAATGATCTAATTCACATTACGATTTATGATGGTCTTGTATAATTGGAACCAGTTTTTGTGCAAACGTTTTTGCTGATTCTGACGAATCTGACCCTGGTGGGTTTCATTAATCTTTTGGTTACTAAAATTAGAACAGCAATCAACGATGTTTTATCGGAATCGTTTGAGTTGCCATTTTGGGTAATCATCATGAATATTCAAATATAAAAACCTTCGTTTCTTTGTCTCCGATATTTGTTTAACATTATGTGTTTGAGTCATTGTGTAAATTTCCGCCATAAACGGGCACATTTCGATGTTAGGTCGCACTATTGCGTACCTATCCACTTGTAGAATTCCGATTGATCCATTTCGCATTCAAGTAATCTACCTAGTTTACATAATGATTTACGGGAGCTAAGTATTATGATTTACGTCATGGCATATTTTATCGAGTTTATTAACATTCAAGTCATTCTATTAACGATGGCACGCCCCATCTATTCAGATTATATGGTTTGTGAGTGGTGTTGAGGAAAGTGAACTTGCACTGGACATTTTGTGTAGTTACATTTTTGTATTTGGATTGTATTTACATTTTTTCATTTATAATTGTATTGAAATATACTATTTTGAACATTATTTTTGTCGTATCCATGGGTTAAAAGCGCAAGCTAGAATAAACGTTTATTCGGAACAGGATTTTACTTATTCAGCAATTTATTCATAACTGAAAATGTTTTAGTCAATTTATTAACATTTTAATAAAGTTTGGTACAAAACATTCAAAATAAAAAAGCACAGAGTGCGTGACGTGCATGCAGCTGAATTCAGCTTTGAACGTAGCAAAAAAAATATTTATAATTTTGTGTGATTCAGATATTTTGCTACATTCCGCCCTCCGGTTCATATTTTCATATAAATCTATCCCCGGACTTCGGTTAGGCACTTGAGTTGGGCTGTCCCTATCCGATAACTTGTTACGGAGTCGAGTGGGCCAGAAACGTCTTTGTTTACACGGCTGTTTTGTTGCCGAGGTAGATAGGTAGGTGTTTACTTATCATTGTCGAGTGCCAGCCTCGACGACGCAGTTAGGACCCTCGACACTTGGAGTGGCTTAGCCCGTGTTTCACGAGGATTTTATGCGGCGGCATGGGCCAATTTATTTATTTGTTTACGAACAGATGATATCGCTTTGTCATTATTAATCTGGCTTTGTTTTAAGCATAGAATTGTAATGCAAAAAAGATTTAACAGATTGGAAGTCAGATTTAAACTGGAACTTATTTAATATTAAACACAATACATATCGCATACATTTAGGAGAGACAAATCTGTCAATCAATTAGATAACGTATTGAGTGCTGTATGTTATTCTTAAAACTGCGTGTCAGGTCAGGTTAAAAATCGGTGTGATATCTTTATCTTCTCGATATTTACTGATCCATCAGCCAAGAAACAGGTAAATAATCTAAAAACAGAATGAATAATGATCCAATTATACTGAACCAGTTCGCGATGTTCTGCACATCACAATAAGTTAAGTAGGTTACAACTAAACAGTTTTATTTCTGCCGACATTGATTGCTGTAATATTCGTGTTTAATACATCAGCTTATTGTTGAACAAACAATATTTCGCTCCCATTCTTTCCGACGGCCCAGCGCGATACCTGATATTCGTGAACTCGCACAAATCACTGAGTCGGTTTTCCTTGTGACGAGTGTGAATGGTAGGTATTTTATTTCGCCATAGTCGTTTACAACATCAAAACCACGGGTCTTTCTAACTGATTAAGAATTGTGTTAAGCATTATAATTCATACAATAGTTGCCGGAAATTCATATCTTAATTATTTGGGGAGATAATCAAGCAACTACCTACAATATTATTTTCTCTACTGTTCTGCCTCCTTCCACCTAAAAAGTATGAAACTTCTGATAAAGGTTCCATGTAACTAAATAAATAATTATTTGTGGCATAACGCAAAAGTACACTATTGAAAATATTTGATAGGTATTAGGTTATTAATCACTCTTAATATAGGTATGTATGAATATTTGTATTATGTACTCGTTTCATTATCTTTAGTTGGATTCCTGCTTCATCAGAATAATACAAAAAACTCCCCTCATTTTACTCCAAGTGAAACTGGTTACAATACAGATTCTCGTTAACCTCATCGTACATTTTTTGCGAATCTCATCCGTTTATCGACTCGAAAATTGCAGTAATCAACATTAAGAGACGTAAACGATTGTCAGACATGGCCGGCTCACGTCTCCACGTTTCCTCCACTTGGAAATACTTCGAATTAAAGTTTTTACGGGCTCGGGCTCGCACGGCTAAGGGACGGGTGTGTGGGTGGCTCTCGTGTGTGTGCTATTTGCGACGGCGGCCGACAGGGCTTGCCTTATCGGCTCCCTTGCTCTTCTAAAAGCGACGGCAAACAGTGTGAGCGAGCCGCGCTGTGTTGATGGCCGCGATTCAGCCGCTTTATAAATATTTCGAGCCGAGCGGCCTGCCATTATCCCATTAGGGAAGGACATTACTCACACAGAATGTGAAGCTATTAGGCCGTGCGCGCACCGATGACCGGTCGCAGACATACCGCCTTTTGAGGGAACAAATCTATTGACATATCAATAAATGCCTGCCTATACATAAATAACAACCTGTTTGGAAGTATAAGGAATGTAATATTTTGTATTTTTATTAATTACGATTATACTCAGCATTTGATTATACTTAGTTCCGAGTTATAACAATCTGATCCGTTACATCTATCAATGTCTAACTTTGAAAGATCTTTTTTAATTTAAAAAATAATAAAAAACCTACCATAAGTAGACCACATATCACATTCTTCATTATATTCTAATATCTATGTAAAGCCTGCAGTATAATACCGTCTAAATGTAGGAACTTGTTATGTTTATGTTAACTCTTGTTGACTTTCTCCGATCATCACAAGGCATTTCTAAATTTAGACTTTTATGACACATATTTCAGCGCAAGGTGACAATTTAGTGGTAATTGAAGTCACGCACGGCACGGCACGTTCTGTGTGCGTTTGGCACTACTGGCGTAAAATTGTTGCTGCATCGGTAATAGCATTATTATAGACATAAACCATGCCATTATATACTTCTACTACGAAATAAATAGGCACAGAACACGGATTGTTTGGCCCATATTGGTATAAGCTCAAAAATAATGTGCCAACTTTGTTTCTTGTGTAGCATGTTGTTAAAGGCGACTAATGGTGTATTGGATTTTATGTCGGCAGCTGACCACTTGTTACTACTTTTTCATACATAACATAACATCACGCCCATAACCCCGAAGGGGTAGGCAGAGTCAAAGGCGCAGCAGGCCCCTTTAACCTCATTTAGCCAATAATAAAATTGGGCTGGGTTACATGGAAACGTAGTGAAAATTAAAAAGTGACAAGTGGCTAGCTTGTCGCCTACACAATCACATACCCAAAACCCGATATACCATTAGTTGGTACATTATTTTTATGTCCTAAGTGAAAATGAAAAAGTAGTGACAAGTGGCTAACTCGTCGCCTACACATACCCAAACCCCCACTTTTTCATAGTTTTCATACTAACTCAACTTTATTTTTTGGCTAAATTCGGTTTATTGCTCTATGGACTCTGCCTACATCTTAGGGGATAGCGGATTTGGCGATATGGATTCATATAGAAGTCATGTAAAAAAAAGATCACCATACAATCGTGTTCTCAAACGCGGTACCTGATGCAAAATGAAGACTACCATGATGTGCACAATTAAATTTAAAAGGCACGGACTAGTAAAAAACGAAGGACTCCGCGCCACGTACTAGACGTTGAAGCTTCTCACGTGCTCCAACTTGACACGCAACTTACGATACACATTGACATAATAAGTGCTCCAAATGAAAGATATCCGATATCTGGTATCCTTAAGTATCTCATTCACTCATGCATAAACGTGGTTTCACGCTATAGTATGGCAGCGTGGACTCCTTCTTTTTCACTAGTTCGTTTTAAAAGGCCAGAGATTCTATAAACATATTTATGTCAGTAGATGCGAGTTTCTTCCGCGCCTTCATGTTTGTTAGGAAGTTTGCAAGAAAATATAATACAAAGCTTTCATACTTACATCAAAATAACGGCATTTCTATAGTTATTCCACGTTGCATTTAACCTCCCATTTACCAAAAGGCCGAAAACAACAGCATAACAGCCCGTACAGGGAAAAAACGAGGGAAACGGTTGGACTGAACAAAAGAGCCCTGAACATACTCGTTTTAAAGACTGACCTCATATTGCTATCGATTGCAATGGATTTCTGTTCAATTGAAAGCATTTCTGCTATTAGGTACTATTGGATTTACATTGCCCTTATCACCTTCCAAAAAATAATGTCATATTCGAATGTTTTAACGTAAATATATGTAGGCTCTGCTTTTAAATATTACAGGCTTTTATTTAACTAGTTTTGTTTTTACATTGATATTGACTTTGTACCATTTGAATGTAATGCATACGATGGTATTAGGAGATAAGAATATGTTTGTACTGAAATTTATGGAATGGAGTTTGCATATTAAATTGATATCTGCATAAAGAGACCAGTTTGTATTTCATTCACGAAACTTTTTAAAATTAAATTGTTTTTTATTAGTCTAGTGCTTATTTACTTTACTTGATTAAATTAATAAAACATAAAAGTCTATTTTTAAATAGTTATTTTGGTAAAAAATCGTTTAGTATTTTTATGGGCTGTTACAGATTCACATCGACATGTTTAGAGACGTACCTACGCCTTATTGGTAATGCGATCTTGAATCACGCGAGCATTGAATGCAAATTATACCTACTGTACGTGGTTTGTATGAAAAATTCTGGTTCAAACTCAACAGCGACATGACATTAATACTGTTCTCATAAACAACATCCAAATTAGACGCTCTGAAAGCAACGTCTAGAAATATTACTTTATGCTTGCGTCATTTATTTGGTCATTGCTTGCTTCCAAGCAACTACTTAGGAAGATTATTGCCATTACTTTACTACGTTAATCCTCTGTATTTATAATTGAAACGGTACTTGTATACACAAAGTACATATATAAAATACCTTCCGTATTTAGGTTTTCTTTGAGAATCGTAGATGGGGCGAGGGCCTTTTTTAGTTTTACCATAAAACTTAATTCCTTTGTTATGTTTTAGCTTAGTTTTAATGTCCTAAACACTAGAACTAAGCTAAGCTTCAGTGTTTCTAAAGCTTTATTCCTTAGACCTAGCCGCGATGTTCTAAAACAATCGCTTCCGAAAGCTGCCTTCCGTTTAGTCATTTATTACTTATTCCGTTGCTAATTACGAGTAGGTATGTGGCAGGAAGGTATTGTAACTGCATACCTAACGTTTAGTTATGTAGGTACGTCAAGCTTGCGACTTTTGTCGCTTGTCTGTCACGTTTTAATGAGTTAATAGTCCCGTTGATTCCTTTTTGTCTGGAGGCGCGGATTGGCACTGCTATAGCAGAATTCGTGCCATGTTTTGAATGGTCGAACTAATAAGAATACAAACCCATTCAACATTGTGCCTTATTAGATAAATGCTTGAAAGTTTATATTTCATTGCTCGTGACTGTACAACTACACCAGAAAAATACTAGAAGTGTTAACATTTAGTTAGGATTGTCGTGTCGGACATGTTCTGAAATTAATAGGTATATCGAAGTGGTGCGTGTACGCATGGAGAAATCCGTAATATTATTAAGTATTAATACCATTAGCTAGCGTTAGTACCTACGTGAAGGCTTTCTTTTTAGCAAATGAATCGATTTTGATGTTTTGATTAAAATGATCTATCAAAAAAAGAGTTGATGATTGATTCATGGAAAATGATTTTTTTTCATTATAAGGAAAACAAACAATGCAATTAAACATAATTACGCCTACAGCCAGTCATCCACACCGGTGATCATCAAAGTTCATAAATGAAATACATCTTGAATTAGGGCTCTGCGAGTACCTAGTTACCTACCTAGTGAAGTATGTAGTACAAAAAGCGCAGAGATGCACCAGCACTACACTGTACCTGTCTTGCCCGTTCCATATTCTATGGCCGTAGGCCGCCCCCCGCGCCGACCATCCTCCGCTGCTGGGCCGCCGTGTTTCCTCGACCACCGAATCGCTCACACAACAGATCACTCACCTCGCAATGCGCCGGCTTCCACCACGCCGCCACAACAATCCACCGGCTTTGTCTCTCAGCGTGCGATCGATACGCACAGGCCGACCCTCAACACCGTAAAAGCAAATTACTTTTAATCACCATTCAGCACATAAACGAACACGGCCGACCCGTTTCACAATAGTATTCGCTTGCCAGCTCACAGACACAAGTACAGTGCACTTCACTGTCAATATTCAATCCTGTGGGTGATGCAGTACAATCCTTAGGCGGTGTTATTTGATATAAACAAATAACACTGGTGATTTCACAGTAAAATAGTAGCGTACGGCGTAACGCACGTCACGTCAGCGCCGATTCGAGTCGGCGGACGACCGCGGAACTTGGAGCGAGCGAGGAACGCGACGTGTCCCCCCGGTTTGTAAGGCGAGGGGGAGCGAGACGCGGCGATGATGGGCAGCGCGTGCGAGCGGGACGGCGCCTTCACGAAGCGGGAGGCATAAAACGCGAGAAGGGCTCGTGTACAGAGGGTACAACGGCGTTTGCCTCACAGATCTTGGATTGATCCTGAGTGAATACATAATGATTGTTGTTATCTAGCATTCGTGGCGGCAAGCGCATGACCGCAGCAGCTCATTCATTAAAATAATTATCCGACAATTAAGCGTGGAGCCGGAGGTCGTTGCCTTTTGGCTCGGTTTGGTTGCACGCTTCGCGGCTTTTATGAGATGGTATAACTTAAATCTTGCATAGGCATGCCTACTTTTTTGAAAGCTTTTAATATTCAATCTAAATTAACGTTACTTAAAAATTCAGCATTAATAGCTTTACATATCGCGCCCTCGATTTGTTTAATTATAAATACTTAAGTGTTTTTGTTTTGAATATCTTTAAAAGTTTAGTTAGATAACTTTTTTCATATTAATGAGAATATAAGGATATCGGCAACCTGCTCCAATGAACTATATTACTGTCGTTTTTCCAAATTTATTTTCATTTGATAAAAAATTACATTATAAGTTTAATCATCTGATTATTTTAAATTGACAAATACATAGATACGTACTTGTCATCAAACAAGTACACTGACAACTGGCGAAACGGATTGGGGATTGTATTAAAGTATCACGATAAAACAAAACAATACAACACTTAGACAGTCGAGTTCATCAATATTATTCATATTTAATATCTAGATCGTACAAAGGGCAATGAAAATTAAAACACAGAAAGAGCATAATATTTACATTTATTGTTATTCTATTTCTTCTTATCATAATATCTTAACGCAACATACATCTTGTTGGAGGTGATTGTGTGGGCGAGAACTATGCTCGCCGTTATATTACATACTCAACTCATATTATGCTACACCTTACCAATAAATAAATTAAAACATCCTTGGAAGTAGAAAGCAAAATGTTAATTAAAACTATATCAGTATACATTCATTCAATTTGAATCTGTACAAGACATACAAATTTCGCTCATATTTATACGCTGTAGTATATCTAGTAATCGCCACAAATAAATAGGTATTCGCATAGTAGAATTATAGAAAAATATAATCCCTATATGTACAAAACATAACATCGCTTGAGTACACTGGAAATTATAAACGCACAAAAACGTTTCTATTCAACAGAACATAGCTTAAGTGAATTTTTGACCTCCAAATGTATCTTTATTGGTATTTATAAGAGTATTGCACGTTTATGGTCCTTGGGATTTGTTAATTTTGTTATGTTTGCAAATTATTTAACGCTTTCCATAAATTGCGTCACGCACCTATCATGCATGATTTTCAGTGATTACTTATTTATCTACAGCAAATATACAACATCGCTGTTTCGATTGGACAACAACACATTTAACTATGTTTGGCATTTAAATAGTATTATTGTCAAATTATACATATATGACGTCACGAAGCTTATGAAGTGCATCCTCGTCATTATTGTCACACTTTGATGACCTTAACATGTGACGTATTTTATGGATAGCCCTTGTCCTTGCGGGTAACGTGTACGGTCGATTTAATTACTTTCAAATAGTTCTACTACCCTAAAGCATACCGATATGCGAAGTTATATAACTTGGCACATCGACAGGCATGCGTGCGGATCAGTTTACTGATAACGTTTAACAGTCGACGAGCGAATTCGATACGCTACTCGATCATATACAGACACTGGATTATTAAACTTATAAAAAACTAATGTATTTTACACGTATGTTCGTCCATGAGGCGTAAGGCGGTTAAGAGTTAATTAGTATGGAATATTACATTGAATTCATTCTACAAACAATGCTATTCTTATTTTACTTTTACTAAGATTTTTTTAATTCGCGTAGACCGTGTGTACTGTTCTTTACATTAACATATCAGTGTCTGCAAACAGATCAGTAAAACATTTTCTAAATAAAAACTACGCATTTAACTAAAAACATTTTGGATCAAGTTTTTTATCGCCATTACGGTTCCACCAATAAATATTCATTGGAAGAAGCACAGTGAATCTCCTAAGCCACATAATAAATACATATTAGTAACATCTCATTATCCATAATGAAGATTTAACCATACTATCAAAAAGTAGAAAACTTAGTCATATCATTCTCAATTTTCGACTACAAATAAAAACTAATCGAATAATTCAAAGTCTTTTCAATTACATCAATATAATTTTCTCACATCACTATCAGTCCTTAGTCCGTGTCGAGACTCGCACATTTCATTATCTACTAATCGCCGTAGTCCATTTAACCGAGCTAAGTAATCACAGACTCAGCTATTCAGCTTTGCAACACTGAGATTTCTAATCTTCTCGTCAAGTAGTGGTGTAATGATAAATCGACGCGCGACTGTGGTGCGCGAAATGGAGCTTTATGCGGGGGCGATAAAGGCGGGAGTGGGGTGGCGGGCGGCACGCTCAAGGCTGCAGGAGCGGCACCTCGGGGTAGGAGGGCTCCTGCTCTTCGTCAGAAGAATGGCCGCTAGCGTACGACGGGCGGCCACTCTTCTCCCTCAGTCAGTACCTGCGCAAAAATGTATAATTAATATAACGCCCCGTTGACACCATTTATCTTTAATTTTGAAATATAAATTCCTAAAAAAAAGTATCAAAGTATGTTGTAAAATCTTATTGATTTTTAATTATATGAGTATATTATGTATATTATAATCTACGATTTTACATACATATATACATACATAACATCGTTTTAAATTTTACAAAAAATGCTTAATATTTAGTCAGTTGACTAGATAAACTAGTGACATTAATAAACCGACAAGCCCATACAAAATCTATAAGGTGATTGCATTTTGACAGCTTTTAAACAGTATCTAGTAACAGTAGACTTGCCAATCAACATCAATTAAATTAAAATTAACTAACTGATAAAGTATGAAATCGCCTATTATATTCTAGTTCTAAGTGTGAGTACCTGGACAAATTTTATGTGCTTGTAGACCGAAGTCGTGTATCCTAAATTATATTTTATGTATATTTAATTTTTAATGTATGTACAGTTCAGTTCACATTGACTTAAGATTTAACCTTAGAGGGTATTATCACTTCGCCGTCGTCGTTTCGGTTTCTTGAGAATATACTTAGCGGTAAAAATAATTTTGCCGGCGCGTTGTACACTGTATGCCGTGCCTTCAATAGGTCAATCGGCTTCATCTATTAACACGCTTATTTTATTACTGGTCTAGGCTTATCACGATTAGTGTGTGACTAGATCACGATCACGATTAGGTGATGACTAGATATTTATAGTTTACCTTCGATAGGAGTCGTGATTTTCCCTGTCCGATTCGGCGTAGGGCGCCCAGTGCGCCGGCGTCGCCTCGCCCTCGTCTCTATCCGTGTTGTTGCTTGTGCCTACGAAAATCGTTTATTTGTTAGATGCTTCATGTTTCCATTTTGAATTCAATCATAATTCTAGTGTGAATTTTCTTCAAGGAAGAAAATAGCTATATAAAATGATATTTATGAATTTTTTGTTACTGTTATCATAATATATTTCTGCAGGGAGTTCATAATCACAATGCAAGTGAAATTATGTGTTATTTTATATGTTTGTTCTTTTCATTATTTATATTTTTACATTCCATTATGTTTTATATATTTATATTCCATGATATGGCTTCATATACAGCTATTTTAATTAGACGATTCGTAGTTGTCTAAATTAATTTTAGATAGGAATTTTAATCCGGGTTTAATGTTGATATAATGTTATCTGGCATACAGACAGATTAGCCAACTCGATTTATCAGACTATTATGTCCAGCGAGATGACGCGCCGCCCGCTGGTGTACTGTACTGTACCGGTGTACTCACAGCGGTCGATGGGCGTGATGGAGAGGTGCGGGTGGTCGGGCAGCGGGTCGGGCGGCGGCTGCGGCGAGGCGGGCGCGGGCGGCGACGAGCTGTCCAGCGAGATGACGCGCCGCCTGCTAGTGTACTGTACTGTACCGGTGTACTCACAGCGGTCGATGGGCGTGATGGAGAGGTGCGGGTGGTCGGGCAGCGGGTCGGGCGGCGGCTGCGGCGAGGCGGGCGCGGGCGGCGACGAGCTGTCCAGCGAGATGACGCGCCGCCTGCTAGTGTACTGTACTGTACCGGTGTACTCACAGCGGTCGATGGGCGTGATGGAGAGGTGCGGGTGGTCGGGCAGCGGGTCGGGCGGCGGCTGCGGCGAGGCGGGCGCGGGCGGCGACGAGCTGTCCAGCGAGATGACGCGCCGCCTGCTAGTGTACTGTACTGTACCGGTGTACTCACAGCGGTCGATGGGCGTGATGGAGAGGTGCGGGTGGTCGGGCAGCGGGTCGGGCGGCGGCTGAGGCGAGGCGGGCGCGGGCGGCGACGAGCTGTCCAGCGAGATGACGCGCCGCCTGCTAGTGTACTGTACTGTACCGGTGTACTCACAGCGGTCGATGGGCGTGATGGAGAGGTGCGGGTGGTCGGGCAGCGGGTCGGGCGGCGGCTGCGGCGAGGCGGGCGCGGGCGGCGACGAGCTGTCCAGCGAGATGACGCGCCGCCTGCTAGTGTACTGTACTGTACCGGTGTACTCACAGCGGTCGATGGGCGTGATGGAGAGGTGCGGGTGGTCGGGCAGCGGGTCGGGCGGCGGCTGCGGCGAGGCGGGCGCGGGCGGCGACGAGCTGTCCAGCGAGATGACGCGCCGCCTGCTAGTGTACTGTACTGTACCGGTGTACTCACAGCGGTCGATGGGCGTGATGGAGAGGTGCGGGTGGTCGGGCAGCGGGTCGGGCGGCGGCTGCGGCGAGGCGGGCGCGGGCGGCGACGGGCTGTCCAGCGAGATGACCGCGCCGCCCGCGCCCGCGCCGGGCGACCGGTAGCCGCTTGACGATACCGCCTCGACTGCTGCGCGATAGTTGGAACAACGCCACTCAGTT